>ONZH01011036.1:0-14515 GCA_900303285.1 Rhinella marina | reverse complement strand
TACTGTGCGTTCTCTTGCAAAATAATTTTATATACGTGGTGTTAATACACACCGTCTGAACTGTTAGTACACGGCTGTGTCCCGAGGACATATTAAAACAATAGGCCTTTTCATTGGCACCATTGTACTGTACGATTCCTCCTTGCAAAATATTTTACTATACGTGGTGTTAATACAACCATCTGATTCTTGTTAGTACAACAGCGGCTGTGTAACCTAGAAATATAAAAAAAATAGGCCTTTCATTGGCACCTGTACTGTGGCGTTCTCTGCAAAATATATTTATATACGTGGTGGTTAAATACACACCATCTGATCTGTTAGTACACGGCTGTGTACCTAGAAATATAAAAAAATTGGCCTTTTCATTGCACCTGTACTGTGCGTTCTCTTGCAAAATAATTTTATATACGTGGTGTTAATACCACCGTCTGATCTGTTAGTACACGGCTGTGTACCTAGAAATATAAAAACAATAGGCCTTTTCATTGGCAACCTGTACTGTGCGTTCTCTTGCAAAATAATTTTAATATACGTGGTGTTAATACACACCGTCTGATCTGTTAGTACACGGCTGTGTACCGAGAAATATAAAAAAATAGGCCTTTTCATTGGCACCTGTACTGTTGCGTTCTCTTGCAAAATATTTTATATACGTGGTGTTAATACCCACCGTCTGATCTGTTAGTACACGGCTGTGTACCTAGAAATATAAAAAAATTGGCCTTTTCATTGGCACCTGTACTGTGCGTTCTCTTGCAAAATATTTTATATACGTGGTGTTAATACACACCGTCTGATCTGTTAGTACACGGCTGTGTACCTAGAAATATTAAAAAATAGGCCTTTTTCATTGGCACCTGTACTGTGCGTTTCTCTTTGCAAAATATTTTTATATACATGGTGTTAATACACACCGTCTGATCTGTTAGTACACGGCTGTGTACCTAGAAATATAAAAAAATAGGCCTTTTCATTGGCACCTGTACTGTGCATTCTCTTGCAAAATATTTTTATATACGTGGTGTTAATACCCACCGTCTGAACTGTTAGTACACGGCTGTGTACCTAGAAATATAAAAAAAATAGGCCTTTTCATTGGCACCTGTACTGTGCTTTCTCTTGCAAAATATTTTTATATACGTGGTGTTAATACCCACCGTCTGATCTGTTAGTACACGGCTGTGTACCTAGAAATATAAAAAAAATAGGCCTTTTCATTCGCACCTGTACTGTGCGTTCTCTTGCAAAATATTTTTATATACGTGTATTAATACCCACCGTCTGAACTGTTAGTACACGGCTGTGTGCCGAGAAATATTAAAAAAATAGGCCTTTTCATTGGCACCTGTACTGTGCGTTCTCTTGCAAAATATTTTTATATACGTGGTGTTAATACACACCGTCTGATCTGTTAGTACATGGCTGTGTACCTAGAAATATAAAAAAAATTGGCCTTTTCATTGGCACCTGTACTGTGCGTTCTCTTGCAAAATATTTTTATATACGTGGTGTTAATACACACCGTCTGATCTGTTAGTACCATGGCTGTGTGCCTGAGAAATATAAAAAAATAGGCCTTTTCATTGGCACCTGTACTGTGCGTTCTCTTGCAAAATATTTTTATATACGTGGTGTTAATACCACACCGTCTGATCTGTTAGTACACGGCTGTGTACCTAGAAATATAAAAAAAATTGGCCTTTTCATTGGCACCTGTACTGTGCGTTCTCTTGCAAAATATTTTTATATACGTGGTGTTAATACCCACCGTCTGATCTGTTAGTACACGGCTGTGTACCTAGAAATATAAAAAAAATGGCCTTTTCATTGGCACCTGTACTGTGCGTTCTCTTGCAAAATATTTTTATATACGTGGTGTTAATACACACCGTCTGATCTGTTAGTACACGGCTGTGTGCCTAGAAATATTAAAAAAATAGGCCTTTTCATTGGCACCTGTACTGTGCGTTCTCTTGCAAATATTTTTATATACGTGGTGTTAATACCCACCGTCTGATCTGTTAGTACACGGCTGTGTACCTAGAAATATAAAAAAAAATTGGCCTTTTCATTGGCACCTGTACTGTGCGTTCTCTTGCAAAATAATTTTTATATACGTGGTGTTAATACACACCGTCTGATCTGTTAGTACACGGCTGTGTACCTAGAAATATTAAAAAAATAGGCCTTTTCATTGGCACCTGTACTGTGCGTTCTCTTGCAAAATATTTTTATATACGTGGTGTTAATACACACCGTCTGATCTGTTAGTACACGGCTGCTGTACCTAGAAATATAAAAAAAATAGGCCTTTTTCATTGGCACTTGTACTGTGCATTCTCTTTGCAAAATATTTTTATATACGTGGTGTTAATACCCACCGTCTGAACTGTTAGTACACGGCTATGTGCCGAGAAATATTAAAAAAAATAGGCATTTTCATTGGCACCTGTACTGTGCGTTCTCTTGCAAAATATTTTTATATACGTGGTGTTAATACACACCGTCTGATCTGTTAGTACACGGCTGTGTACCTAGAAATATAAAATAAATTGGCCTTTTCATTGGCACCTGTACTGTGCGTTCTCTTGCAAAATATTTTTATATACGTGGTGTTAATACCCACCGTCTGATCTGTTAGTACACGGCTGTGTACCTAGAAATATAAAAAAAATTGGCCTTTTCATTGGCACCTGTACTGTGCGTTCTCTTGCAAAATATTTTTATATACGTGGTGTTAATACACACCGTCTGATCTGTTAGTACACGGCTGTGTACCTAGAAATATAAAAAAAATTGGCCTTTTCATTGGCACCTGTACTGTGCGTTCTCTTGCAAAATATTTTTATATACGTGGTGTTAATACCCACCGTCTGATCTGTTAGTACACGGCTGTGTACCTAGAAATATAAAAAAAATTGGCCTTTTCATTGGCACCTGTACTGTGCGTTCTCTTGCAAAATATTTTTATATATGTGGTGTTAATACACACCGTCTGATCTGTTAGTACACGGCTGTGTGCCGAGAAATATTAAAAAAATAGGCCTTTTCATTGGCACCTGTACTGTGCGTTCTCTTGCAAAATATTTTTATATACGTGGTGTTAATACACACCGTCTGATCTGTTAGTACACGGCTGTGTACCTAGAAATATAAAAAAAATTGGCCTTTTCATTGGCACCTGTACTGTGCGTTCTCTTGCAAAATATTTTTATATACGTGGTGTTAATACACACCGTCTGATCTGTTAGTACACGGCTGTGTACCTAGAAATATAAAAAAAATAGGCCTTTTCATTGGCACCTTGTACTGTGCGTTCTCTTGCAAAATATTTTTATATACGTGGTGTTAATACCCACCGTCTGAACTGTTAGTACACGGCTGTGTGCCGAGAAATATTAAAAAAATAGGCCATTTTCATTGGCACCTGTACTGTGCGTTCTCTTGCAAAATATTTTTATATACGTGGTGTTAATACACACCGTCTGATCTGTTAGTACACGGCTGTGTACCTAGAAATATAAAATAAATTGGCCTTTTCATTGGCACCTGTACTGTGCGTTCTCTTGCAAAATATTTTTATATACGTGGTGTTAATACCCACCGTCTGATCGGGTTAGTACACGGCTGTGTACCTAGAAATATAAAAAAAATTGGCCTTTTCATTGGCACCTGTACTGTGCGTTCTCTTGCAAAATATTTTTATATACGTGTGTTTAATACCACCGTCTGATCTGTTAGTACACGGCTGTGTACCTAGAAATATAAAAAAAATTGGCCTTTTCATTGGCACCTGTTACTGTGCGTTCTCTTGGCAAAATATTTTATATACGTGGTGTTAATACACACCGTCTGATCTGTTAGTACACGGCTGTGTACCTAGAAATATAAAAAAAATTGGCCTTTTCATTGGCACCTGTACTGTGCGTTCTCTTGCAAAATATTTTTATATACGTGGTGTTAAAACACACCGTCTGAACTGTTAGTACACGGCTGTGAAGGAAAAATATTGTAACCAAAAAAAAATAAAATGCGGAGGGGGGCTAGCGGAATCGGACGTGGACGAGAACGGGGGCGCGGAAATGCTGTTGGGGCCTTGTTGAAGCCAGTGGGGATACAATGCGTGCTGGTGAGGGTCAGCCAGGATCCCACTCATCCAGAATCACTCATCCCACTTTATACCGGGGGTCCAGGATTGCGAAGACCCTGTCTCACCTCTTTGGCCTCCACTTAATTTTTTCGAGGGCTCACCTCTTGGGCCTCCACTTAATTTTTTCGAGGGCTCACCTCAAGCTAACTTTGCGCACTCATTAAAATATTTTCACAACAAGGACCTAAGAGCCCTCGATGGGAGAGCTTTGTGTGGGGGCCTGGTATAGGGAAGAGATGCGGCCCTGCGGGCTCTAGCCTGCCTTCTCCATGAGCCTCTGGCCAGCCCACGGCCTCTTCCTGCCTTTTGCGGTCCTACGCATCCCTCAACATCCCCACTGCTTTACCTGCTAGACATGACACTGGGCCAGGTCGGGTCACTGACATCTCAAGCGCCAACAATTTGGGCATTTTAAGGCTTCTGCATGTGTTTGAGTTGTTTTTACATTTTAAAGAAGACATGTCTGACCACATCTCACACACACACACAATGACAATTAGGGGTGGGGTCTGTGGTTGTCATAGGCAACGTGATTTTAAGGGGTGCAGAATTTTATCTTCTTTTTTGTCTAGTTTGGCTTGGGGTCCATGGCAATGTAGAGGAAAGAAGGTTTCCTTGTATGGTCTCACTTTACAGAGAGGTTACATTGTCTTTGGAGTGTATTGTTGAGAGGCTGTGATAGTGGCGTAATAGTGCGACTTGGGCGCGTTATATGCACCCAGACATGCTTCCCCTGCTGTCCCAGTTGCATTCCAGCAGTGTTGGAATCCTTTTCTGAGGTTTCAGGGTGGACTTGGTGACCTCCAAGTGGTCGAATTGAGATTTCCAAGTGGCGAGCATTTTTTTCCCATAGACTTTAATGGGATTCGATATTCGGTCGAATAGTCGAATTTCGCGGTCTATTCGAATCGAATTTCGAACTTTCGAATATTTCACTACTCGCTCATCTCTAGTTCTAATGTTTTTTTTTGGGTTGTTGAAATTATTAGACTCAGCATAAAGGTGATTACTACACAAATACACAGGGTAGTGGACAACATTCTCTGTGTGATAACGTGATATATGGCCTAAATCCCTAAATCTCCACACAGTTCCAATTTTTTGTTAACTTTATTAAAAGTGGCATATGCATTATTACTACACCAATACACAGGGTAGCGCACAACATTATTTGTGAGTGTTAATGTGATATAAGGCCTCAATGCCGGCCATCATCTTCCATAAAGCTGCTGCTGCCTCCATCATGCTGCAGCCTGCCAGATGTACCATATGGCTGCAGCTCTCACCGCTGCCTCAGCTGCTGCTTCTCCTCTCTGCTAATCTCCTACTTCCAAAGCTATTAATGCAAAGTATCTGCAACTACTACCACTATCAACACAACTACTACTACTATTAATATTACTACAAATAGACAGTCGACCTACTGCCTTGTATGTTCCATGCTATGTTGCCTCTGCTGCCACTGCTACTATTACAGCCACATGACTCTAATACCCTACCCTTTCCACATTCGTAATTATGGGCAATGCTGCTGCTCCCAGTTAAAAGTGAGTTTTTTTTCTAGGCTTGTTCACAAGAAGACACTTTTTCTTCTGACAATGTGCATGTCGTATGGGTAGGCATTCTGACCCTGTCAAGGCATAATTTTTGTACATTTGGTCCTGCAAGCCACTTTAAATATCCTATAACACCATATCTGTTTAAACATCATCTTCCCTTGATAAGGAATGATTTTTGGAAGCTTTGGAATATGAAAAAGTATAACATGTGTGCTGCTATGGTGGGTTTTTAAACGCACTGTATGTTAATGTCATCAAACGTGCATTTACCCATAGATAAGTATGTCAGTGACTTAGAAATCTTTTAGATGTCATTTAGTTTGCGAACTTGGGGAGGGTGCGAGTGGGAGGGAAAAAGAAAGATCTTAGTTTTTCTAGGAGAGTCCTAGGAGACTAGATGGTATTATATGCCAATTTTAAGGGCAATTGGAACAACTTTGGTTCAGTCTAAATCGATTTGGTGCCGAACCGAACTTTTTCAAACGCTCAACGAACCTGAACCGAACCTCAAGTGGTTCTATCATCTCTATTTTCAGCAAAATGTAAGATATTGGGGTGCTGGCAATAAGCCTATGAACTGTAGAAACTTTTTTTTTTTTTTACAAAAGTATCTTACAAAAAGTATCTTGCCAGATTTTGTAATGCAGAACTTGCCACCAAACTGTATGAAACAACTGGAAAAGTGACCAGTTCTTCACTTTCTATGTTAAGCTTCCCCTTATAAAACTCTAAAATGTACCCAATTATTTCCCCAGGTATCCCTATAATGCCCCAATAGTATGTTAGTAACTGGCTGCCACCAGCATTGTCTCAATAGTTTTTTGTCAGACACAGCCACAACACATCCACAAATGAGAACAGAATGATGTCTGGCTCATTATCAGCAGAAGGGCCGGGCTGAATATTTCCCCGATTGGCTGATCAGACTGTCTGTCAGCCTTTGAGCCAATCAGAGCAAGTCCCCTCCCAAGGATCATCTAATCCTCCATCTTCTTCCTTCCCAGTATTTTCCCCTCCATTTTCATAGTAAAATGATGCTGGACACCACTTTTTCGTCATTCATCTGAAACAAACTTGGCAGATTCATTTGGCAGGAGATTCTTTGTGAAATTCAATACAAATCCAATTAGTTTATATTTGATTTATCTTCTCTAGTCAAACATATATTAGACATATGCGACTGTATGCCTATATGAAGCTAGTGGTAGACAATGGGTAATTAAGCAGGTAATTATACATGGTAACATAGTTTATAAGGCTGAAAAAGACATTGGCCCATCTAGTTTAGCCTGTTATCCTTCAAGGTGATCCAGAGGAAGGCAAAAAACAAACAAACTGTGAGGTAGAAACCATTTTCCTTACTTTAAGGGAAAAAAATCAGTCAATCAGAATGACTCCCTGGATTAACAACCAATCTCTACTAACTATGTATAATATGTAATATTATTACACTCCAGAAATACATCCAGGCCCCTCTTGAACGATTTTTTGAATTCACCATCACCACCCTCTCCTTAGGCAGAGAGTTCCATAGTCTCACTGATTTTACCATGAAGAATCTATGTTTGTGTACAAACCTTCTTTCCTCCAGATGCAGAGGATGTCCTCTTGTCACAGTCCTGGGGATAAATAGATGATGGGAGAGATCTCTGTACTGACCTTTGATATAAGTATACATAGTTATTAGATCACCCCTTAGTATTTTTTTCTAAAGTGAAAAACCCTAATTTTGATAATCTTTCTGGGTACTGTAGTCCACCCATTCCAGTTATTACTTTAGTTGCCCTTCTCTGAACCTTCTCCAGCTCTGCTATGTCTGCCTTGTTCACAGGAGCCCAGAACTGTACACAGTATTCCATGCGTGGTCTAACTAGTGATTAGTAAAGTGGCAGGACTATGTTCTTATCATGGGCATCTATTCCCCTTTTGATGCAACCCATTATCTCATTGGCCTTGGCAGCAAATACCTGACACTGGTTTCTATAGCTTAGTTTGCTTGTTCACTAAAATTCCTAAGTCCTTTTCCATGTCAGTGTTACCCAGTGTTTTACCATTTAGTATGTACTGGTGACTTGCATTATTCCTTTCTATGTGCATAACTAGAGATGAGCGAATCGAATCCCACGAAGTGGAATTCGATCTGAATTTCAGGATAAATTTGATTCGCCTAGAAGCCGAATTTCCTCGTGCTTCGTGTTAGCGAATCAATTTAACCTGAAATAGTGTAAAAGACAAAAAATCCATACTTACCTCCTACTTGATTGAAGATCTCGGCTGAAATCCCGTGCGTAGTGACGTAAGTATGATTTTATTTTATTTTTTTTTATGTTAATTTTACACTTTTTTTGATCATGTATGAACGCGGCATCTGAGGGAAACAATGATTGGGGCGGCGCTGTCGCAGCTCCCTGTCATTGCACCCACTACTTACAAAAAATGCGCTTCGTGGCGAAGAAATTTGTCATGAAGCTAATTTTTTTTGTAAAATTCCACGAATCAGCCGAATCAAACTTTTCAAAAGTTCGCTCACCTCTATGCATAACCTTAAATTTGTCAGTGTTAAACCTCTTCTGCCACTTCTTTGCCCAAGCCTCCAATCTATCCAGAACTGTAGCAGTATACTGTTCACAACCACCCTCTGTTTTCTATCACGGAGCCAGTTACTTACCCACATACATAGATAAAGAATAGGTTGGCAATCCTAGTCGTTGCTCAGTAGTAAATGTTTGCGTAGAACAGTTTTTTTTTTCATTTTATTCATTTTTCTATTTTGTTCCTGTCACCAACCATTTTGTGATTATTATTCTATTCTACACTCACCGGCCACTTTATTAGGTACACCATGCTAGTAACGGGTTGGACCCCCTTTTGCCTTCAGAACTGCCTCAATTCTTCGTGGCATAGATTCAACAAGGTGCTGGAAGCATTCCTCAGAGATTTTGGTCCATATTGACATGATGGCATCACACAGTTGCCGCAGATTTGTCGGCTGCACATCCATGATGCGAATCTCCCGTTCCACCACATCCCAAAGATGCTCTATTGGATTGAGATCTGGTGACTGTGGAGGCCATTTGAGTACAGTGAACTCATTGTCATGTTCAAGAAACCAGTCTGAGATGATTCCAGCTTTATGACATGGCGCATTATCCTGCTGAAAGTAGCCATCAGATGTTGGGTACATTGTGGTCATAAAGGGATGGACATGGTCAGCAACAATACTCAGGTAGGCTGTGGCGTTGCAACGATGCTCTATTGGTACCAAGGGGCCCAAAGAGTGCCAAGAAAATATTCCGCACACCATGACACCACCACCACCAGCTTGAACCGTTGATACAAGGCAGGATGGATCCATGCTTTCATGTTGTTGACGCCAAATTCTGACCCTACCATCTGAAATGTCGCAGCAGAAATCGAGACTCATCAGACCAGGCAACGTTTTTCCAATCTTCTACTGTCCAATTTCGATGAGCTTGTGCAAATTGTAGCCTCAGTTTCCTGTTCTTAGCTGAAAGGAGTGGCACCCGGTGTGGTCTTCTGCTGCTGTAGCCCATCTGCCTCAAAGTTCGACGTACTGTGCATTCAGAGATGCTCTTCTGCCTACCTTGGTTGTAACGGGTGGCAATTTGAGTCACTGTTGCCTTTCTATCAGCTCGAACCAGTCTGCCCATTCTCCTCTGACCTCTGGCATCAACAAGGCATTTCCGCCCACAGAACTGCCGCTCACTGGATGTTTTTTCTTTTTCGGACCATTCTCTGTAAACCCTAGAGATGGTTGTGCGTGAAAATCCCAGTAGATCAGCAGTTTCTGAAATACTCAGACCAGCCCTTCTGGCACCAACAACCATGCCACGTTCAAAGGCACTCAAATCACCTTTCTTCCCCATACTGATGCTCGGTTTGAACTGCAGGAGATTGTCTTGACCATGTCTACATGCCTAAATGCACTGAGTTGCCGCCATGTGATTGGCTGATTAGAAATTAAGTGTTAACGAGCAGTTGGACAGGTGTACCTAATAAAGTGGCCGGTGAGTGTAATATTGTCAGCTCAAGTCAGGTGTCCATCATTTCTCCGAACAGTATCACTGTATCTTATTACCCTGCTATTATTGTCTAATTATGATCTTTGTATGGCTTATATCTATTTGCTCTAATTATGATGGCCCCAACTAAGATACTATACATTAATGGGTTTCTCTTGAGGCACCTGTAGGAGACTCATCAATCCTCTACCCGCTGCCGGCATCATAACTTTATGTGCATGCATGGATAACAGCGGGCGTTTGCCAGTCTCTCTCCCTGTTTTGGCTGTCTCCAGTGCACACGCGCATCCGGCATGATGTCGGACGTTGCGCGACAAACAGGATTTAGCAACATGCCATCCTCTCGACAAACATTTACCAATGTCATGAAGGTATGTTCAATCCACTGCCCACCAATGCTTTCGATTTGATTATTTTATTCCTACTTTATTCTTACCAATAATTAGTAATTGCGGACACATCTCAGGTCCGCCGCACCGCCTTTATAATAAATTAATACATACACAGGGTATGCTTATACTAGGACTTTTACCACCCAGAATCACTTTGTTTGTTTTTTACTACAGACTTTTCTGTCCACATACAACAGGGATGCTAAAGTCTACAAGCTTTCACTGGGATACTTACTTGTTTCAACTTAATATATTCCTATGACATCATTGCATTGTAATCAAATCTAATTTTTGTAATTATTCTGCCAAGCTTTATTTACCCTATATTCTTTATGCAACAGGCCATGAACAAGGTCTAGGTTAGGCCAAAAAGTTGGCCACAGTCTTTTTATAATTTTGAATGGAAGTAATAATTTACTGTTTTTGAATATAACTGACTTCCCCACATACAGGCAATTTCTCACATTCCAAGCATTCTCATTTTACATACTAACCTTTTATGTGGTACAGTATCAAATGCTTTGGAGAAGTCAAGTTATGACATCCATTGATTCGCCGCGGTCAAGTCTAATAAAGTCTAATAAGTCTCATAAAAACGGATTACATTAGTTTGACATGACCAATCCCTAATGAAGCCATGCTGATATGGCGCTATTTCCATATTTTCATTGAGGTACTTCAAGATAGCATCTCTTAGAAAACCTTCAAACAATGTTTCCTCACTACCCTCCTGTTTTAGTGATTTAAATGCTTTATTTTTGTCATGTGTTACTTTCTTTACAATTCTATTTATCCACATTGTTTTTTCTTGTTCCCATAAGATATGTACCTCTCACAATTTGAGTTTAGGTTTTCTTTAAAAATACTGTATCCCATTTTGTGGCTTCATTTTTATTTTTGAGGACTTTGTTCCAGTTAGGCCAATGGCCTCTATTAGTTGGCTAAATTGTGCTCTTTTGAAGTTTGGTATTTTTGTTCCTCCCTAAAGAAACACTCTTTTAAATGACACTTGGAGGGTTATTATTTTATAGTCACTATTTCCCAGGTGTCCCCAAACCTGCACATCTGTTGTTCTGTCAGGTCTATTGGCTAGCACTATGTCCAGTATGGCTGTCCCCCTAGTCGGTTGCTGAACCAGTTGGGAAAGGTAATTGTTTTTGGTTATTGCCAAGAACCTGTTTCCTTTACAAGATGTACAGGTTTTAGTTTTTCCAGTATATAGTTGGGTAGTTGAAGTCCCCCATAATAATGACCTCATAATTTGCCGCCTCATCTATCTCATTTAGTAGATTTTCTGTGGACTCTGTGGTATATTCAGTGGCTTATAATAAACTCCTATCAGTATTTTATAATTGTTTTTGCCTCCATGTATTTCTACCCACAACGACTACACATGTTCATGTCCCTCACTGATATCTTCCCAGAGTGTGGGCTTTAGACAGGACTTTACATAAATGAACCCCCCCCCTCTCCAGTTTTGACGGCCCTTTCTAAACAGACTGTGACCCTGTACGTTAATGTTATCATCCAGCCATGTCTCAGTTATTCCTACTATGTCATAGTCCTCCTCACACATCACTAATTCCAGTTCACCAGTTTTATTAGTCAGGCTTCTGGCATTAGTGTACATACAATTGAGAGATTTATGGATATTTTTTACCCTACACCTTTCCTTATGAACTGTTCTAGTCTTCCACTTCTCCCCCAATTCCATTACCTTGCACCATGTCTCTATATGCCCTACCTTCCCCTCCTATAATGTAATTACCCTCCTCCCATTCCCAAGTTTAAACACTCTTCCAACCTTCTAGCCATCTTCAACCTTCTCCCCCCAAAACAGCTGCACCTCCCCTTCCCTATGATAGAGCCTATAGCCAACAGAGAAGTCGGCCCAGTTTTCCTGGAACCCAAACCCCTCTTTCCTAAACCAGTTCTTGAGCCACTTGTTAACCTCCCTAATCTCCTGATGCCTTTCTTAAGTTATTATTATGATGCATGCAATGTATTTAGGGAATTTTTCATGGTATAGACCCCAAATGTTTTCTCCAGACTTAGTGTATTTAGATGTTGCTAGCTTAACTAGCTATTAGAGATGAGCGAGTAGTGTTCGATCGAGCTGGTATTCGATCGAATACTACGATATTCGGCGTGCTCGATTTCTTTCGAATATAACGGCGATGGCGCACTTAGAATTTGTTTCCCCTCCCACCTTCCCTGGCGCTCTTTTTCCACCAATCACCATGCAGGGGGGGTATGACAGGCACGCTGAGCACGCTGGCAGCGCGAAAACGGCGTCTACATGCATTGGCTGGAAAAACCATGTGACCTCGAATATTAAAAACTCAGCTCTTCCTGCTCGTTCGCATATGCTGCGTGAACTTAGTCAGGGACAGAGGCTGGAGAAGGGAGAGACAGGTTTTAGCTGTTGGACAGGCAGGAGCGTGATTAAAGCCCTTATCAGGGCTACTATAGTGCAGTACAGTGATGCTTTACTACAAGATACACTTTACAGAGAACGGCTGCCGTATTCAGGGATAGCTGCTGAGTAGGGACAGAGAGAGGCATTAGTGGTGTATTAGGTGCTCTGCTACATACAAAACTATATTTGGCACTACTGCTGTGTACCTTGAAATAAAAAATATATAGGCCTTTCAATTGGCAACTGTACTGTGCGTTCTCTTTGCAAAGTAATTTCTCAACCTGGTGTTCATACACACTACAGTCTGATCACTTAGTACAACGGCTGTGTACCTTGAAATATACAATATATAGCCTTATAATGGCAACTGTACTGTGCGTTCTCTTGCAAAGTAATTTCTCATACCTTGGTGTTCATACACACCGTCTGATCACTTAGTACACGGCTGTGTACCTTGAAATATAAAAATATATAGGCTTTCAATTGGCAACTGTACTGTGCGTTCTCTTGCAAAGTAATTTCTCAAACCTGGTGTTCATACACACCGTCTGATCACTTAGTACACAGCTGTGTACCTTGAAATATACAATATATAGGCCTTATAATTGGCAACTGTACTGTGCGTTCTCTTGCAAAGTAATTTCTCATACCTGGTGTTCATACACACCGTTGATTCACTTAGTACACGGCTGTGTACCTTGAAATATACAATATATAGGCCTTATAATTGGCAACTGTACTGTGCGTTCTCTTGCAAAGTAATTTCTCATACCTGGTGTTCATACACACCGTCTGATCACTTAGTACACGGCTGTGTGTACCTTGAAATATACAATATATAGGCCTTATAATTGGCAACTGTACTGTGCGTTCTCTTGCAAAGTAATTTCTCATACCTGGTGTTCATACACACCGTCTGATCACTTAGTACACGGCTGTGTACCTTGAAATATACAATATATAGGCCTTATAATTGGCAACTGTACTGTGCGTTCTCTTGCAAAGTAATTTTCTCATACCTGGTGTTCATACACACCGTCTGATCACTTAGTACACGGCTGTGTACCTTGAAATATACAATATATAGGCCTTTAATTGGCAACTGTACTGTGCGTTCTCTTGCAAAGTAATTTCTCAATACCTGGTGTTCATACACACCGTCTGATCACTTAGTACACGGCTGTGTACCTTGAAATATACAATATATAGGCCTTATAATTGGCAACTGTACTGTGCGTTCTCTTGCAAAGTAATTTCTCATACCTGGTGTTCATACACACCGTCTGATCACTTAGTACACGGCTGTGTACCTTGAAATATACAATATATAGGCCTTATAATTGGCAACTGTACTGTGCGTTCTCTTGCAAAGTAATTTCTCATACCTGGTGTTCATACACACCGTCTGATCACTTAGTACACGGCTGTGTACCTTGAAATATAACAATATATAGGCCTTATAATTGGCAACTGTACTGTGCGTTCTCTTGCAAAGTAATTTCTCATACCTGGTGTTCATACACACCGTCTGATCACTTAGTACACGGCTGTGTACCTTGAAATATACAATATATAGGCCTTATAATTGGCAACTGTACTGTGCGTTCTCTTGCAAAGTAATTTCTCATACCTGGTGTTCATACACACCGTCTGATCACTTAGTACACGGCTGTGTACCTTGAAATATACAATATATAGGCCTTATAATTGGCAACTGTACTGTGCGTTCTCTTGCAAAGTAATTTCTCAAACCTGGTGTTCATACACACCGTCTGATCACTTAGTACACGGCTGTGTACCTTGAAATATACAATATATAGGCCTTATAATTGGCAACTGTACTGTGCGTTCTCTTGCAAAGTAATTTCTCATACCTGGTGTTCATACACACCGTCTGATCACTTAGTACACGGCTGTGTACCTTGAAATATACAATATATAGGCCTTAT
>ONZH01011035.1:0-25878 GCA_900303285.1 Rhinella marina | reverse complement strand
TGTGATTTAGCAAGAGACGGTGTGGCCAATTAAAAAGGCCTAGATATGTATATTTCAAGGTACACAGCCGTGTACTAACTGAACAGACGGTGGGTATTTACACCAGGTATGTGAAATAATTTAGCAACAGAACGCACAGTACAGTGGCCAATTAAATGGCCTAGATATTGTATATTTCAAGGTACACTGCCGTGTACTAACTGTACAGACGGTGGGTATTTACACCAGTTATGTGAAATAATTTAGCAAGAGAACGCACAGTACAGTGGCAATTAAAAGGCCTAGATATTGTATATTTCAAGGTACACAGCCGTGTACTAACTGAACAGACGGTGGGTATTTACACCAGGTATGTGAAATAATTTAGCAAGAGAACGCACAGTACAGTGGCCAATTAAAAGGCCTAGATATTGTATATTTCAAGGTACACAGCCGTGTACTAACTGCTCAGACGGTGGGTATTTACACCAGGTTTTTAAAATAATTTAGCAAGAGAACGCACAGTATAGTGGCAAATTAAAAGGCCTAGATATTGTATATTTCAAGGTACACTGCCGTGTACTAACTGTACAGACGGTGGGTATTTACACCAGGTATGTGAAATAATTTAGCAAGAGAACGCACAGTACAGTGGCCAATTAAATGGCCTAGATATTGTATATTTCAAGGTACACAGCCGTGTACTAACTGAACAGACGGTGGGTATTTACACCAGGTATGTGAAATATTTAGCAAGAGAACGCACAGTACAGTGGCCAATTAAAAGGCCTAGATATTGTATATTTCAAGGTACACAGCCGTGTACTAACTGAACAGACGGTGGGTATTTACACCAGGTATGTGAAATAATTTAGCAACAGAACGCACAGTACAGTGGCCAATTAAAATGGCCTAGATATTGTATATTTCAAGATACACTGCCGTGTACTAACTGTACAGACGGTGGGTATTTACACCAGGTATGTGAAATAATTTAGCAAGAGAACGCACAGTACAGTGGCCAATTAAAAGGCCTAGATATTGTATATTTCAAGGTACACAGCCGTGTACTAACTGAACAGACGGTGGGTATTTACACCAGGTATGTGAAATAATTTAGCAAGAGAACGCACAGTACAGTGGCCAATTAAAAGGCCTAGATATTGTATATTTCAAGGTACACAGCCGTGTACTAACTGAACAGACGGTGGGTATTTACACCAGGTATGTGAAATAATTTAGCAAGAGAACGCACAGTATAGTGGCAAATTAAAAGGCCTAGATATTGTATATTTCAAGGTACACTGCCGTGTACTAACTGTAACAGACGGTGGGTATTTACACCAGGTATGTGAAATAATTTAGCAAGAGAACGCACAGTACAGTGGCCAATTAAATGGCCTAGATATTGTATATTTCAAGGTACACAGCCGTGTACTAACTGAACAGACGGTGGGTATTTACACCAGGTATGTGAAATAATTTAGCAAGAGAACGCACAGTACAGTGGCCAATTAAAAGGCCTAGATATTGTATATTTCAAGGTACACAGCCGTGTACTAACTGAACAGACGGTGGGTATTTACACCAGGTATGTGAAATAATTTAGCAAGAGAACGCACAGTACAGTGGCCAATTAAAAGGCCTAGATATTGTATATTTCAAGGTACACAGCCGTGTACTAACTGAACAGACGGTGGGTATTTACACCAGGTATGTGAAATAATTTAGCAAGAGAACGCACAGTACAGTGGCCAATTAAATGGCCTAGATATTGTATATTTCAAGGTACACAGCCGTGTACTAACTGAACAGACGGTGGGTATTTACACCAGGTATGTGAAATAATTTAGCAAGAGAACGCACAGTACAGTGGCCAATTAAATGGCCTAGATATTGTATATTTCAAGGTACACAGCCGTGTAGTAACTGAACAGACGGTGGGTATTTACACCAGGTATGTGAAATAATTTAGCAAGAGAACGCACAGTACAGTGGCCAATTAAAAGGCCTAGATATTGTATATTTCAAGGTACACAGCCGTGTACTAACTGAACAGACGGTGGGTATTTACACCAGGTATGTGAAATAATTTAGCAAGAGAACGCACAGTACAGTGGCCAATTAAAAGGCCTAGATATTGTATATTTCAAGGTACACAGCCGTGTACTAACTGAACAGACGGTGGGTATTTACACCAGGTATGTGAAATAATTTAGCAAGAGAACGCACAGTACAGTGGCCAATTAAAAGGCCTAGATATTGTATATTTCAAGGTACACAGCCGTGTACTAACTGAACAGACGGTGGGTATTTACACCAGGTATGTGAAATAATTTAGCAAGAGAACGCACAGTACAGTGGCCAATTAAATGGCCTAGATATTGTATATTTCAAGGTACACAGCCGTGTACTAACTGAACAGACGGTGGGTATTTACACCAGGTATGTGAAATAATTTAGCAAGAGAACGCACAGTACAGTGGCCAATTAAAAGGCCTAGATATTGTATATTTCAAGGTACACAGCCGTGTAGTAACTGAACAGACGGTGGGTATTTACACCAGGTATGTGAAATAATTTAGCAAGAGAACGCACAGTACAGTGGCCAATTAAATGGCCTAGATATTGTATATTTCAAGGTACACAGCCGTGTACTAACTGAACAGACGGTGGGTATTTACACCAGGTATGTGAAATAATTTAGCAAGAGAACGCACAGTACAGTGGCCAATTAAAAGGCCTAGATATTGTATATTTCAAGGTACACAGCCGTGTACTAACTGTACAGACGGTGGGTATTTACACCTGGAATACAAAAAGGGTATTGCAGGCACACAGAACCCAGAACACTAGAGCCAAATAAACTGTATTTAAAAAAATAAAATAAAATTCACAGCCGTATACTGCCAGATCAGATGGTGCATATACACACTAGTTATATAACAGGGTTTTTCAGCCAAAAAGAACGCTGAACAGTAGTGCCAAATATAGTTTGGTATGTAGCAGAGCACCTAATACACCACTAATGCCTCTCTCTGTCCCTACTCCAGCAGCTATCCCTGAATACGGCAGCCGTTCTCTGTAAAGTGTATCTTGTAGTAAAGCTATCACTGTAGTGCACTATAGTAGCCCTGATAAGGGCTTTTAATCACGCTCCTGCCTGTCCAACTGCTAAAACCTGTCTGTCCCTTCTCCAGCCTCTGTCCCTGACTAAGTTCACGCAGCATATGCGTACGAGCAGGAAGAGCTGAGTTTTTAATATTCGAGGTCACATGGTTTTTCCAGCCAATCCATGTAGACGCTGTTTTCGCGCTGCCAGCGTGCTCAGCGTGCCTGTCATACCCCCCCTGCATGTTGATTGGTGGAAAAAGAGCGCCAGGGAAGGTGGGAGGGGAAACAAATTCTAAGTGCGCCATCGCCGTTATACTCGATTGAAATCGAGTATGCCGAATAGCGTAGTATTCGATCGAATACCGGCTCGATCGAACACTACTCGCTCATCTCTAATGGTAACCATCGGGCCGCTGTCACTGCAGCAGCGGCGGCGCGATGGAAGAGAGAGGGGACTCCCTCCCTCTTAACCCCATGGATGCTGCGGGCGGCTACTGACCGCGGCATCTATGGGGTTAAAAGGCCGAGATCGGTGCTAGCACCGATTTCGGCCGTATCAGCAGAGTGTGAGCTGTAATTACAGCTCACACTCTCTACTGATGACAGCGGCTCCGTTCCTGAGCCGCTGCCATCTTTGCAAACAGGACATCAGGAGGCAATGGGGGCATGGAGGCTGCATCATGGGGGCCACTGAAACTGGGGGCAGTATAAATCACATGGGGTCTGCATTATGGGCACAGTGGAGATCTTACCTGGTTTCAGGCTGCGATCTCCAGAGTGGAGAACGCAGCCTGAAACCGGCATTTTAGCACTGAAGCACTCCGATTGGTTAGTCTGCAGAGACTAACCAATCGGAGCGCTTGAGGGCAAGGGACCACTCTGATTGGTCCCTTGCGGGCTTCCCCGAGGTCTCTGCTCTCCGGGAGAGCGGAGACTCCGGGGCTGTGACACTTTATAGTGTCACAGTCCCGGTAAGCAGTTTGGACGTAACTGCACATCCAAATGCCGCAACTTACTTGCACTTTGGACATACAGTTACGTCCAAATGCGCCAAAGGGTTAAATGAACAAATCCACAAACACGGATTCACAGTTTTTTTGGCAATTCAACTACACTGAAGAATTTAGCACTATATGGCGCTTGTCTATTTGTATGGCGAATAACGCCGCAACTATTTCTTTCACATTTACAAGCTGCCAATCAAGGATTATATATATATATATATATATATATATATATATATATATATATATATATATATATACTTTTTTTTTTAATTTTATTATTATTATTTTTTATTTTTTTTCTAATGTACCCCAAACACTGTACTGCAAAAAGTGAGAGTAGTGGTGCTTCTTTGAATACAGCACCCCAAAACAGTCTTTAGAGTGCAGTGCTGTTTAACAGGCTAACCCCTATGCCCATTCACTGCTGCACAGTGTACCAGAATAGCAATTTCAGTGCCTGATTTTCTGTCTATAAATCGTCCCTCTCCTATCCCTGCAATTCAGATTATCTATCCCTGATCTCCTCATTTCTTTTCTTTAGTTTTTCTTTCACTTGCCCTATCTCTCCTGATGTCTGGCTGGTCTAACATCAATTGCAAATGGTGGATTCCAGCGCTGCAGAGCTATTTATAGGGCTGTGACATCACAGGACCTGGCTGGCTGCTTATTGGCTACATATCTGCATGTGATCGCACTGTGGGCGTTCACTTCTTTATCCCAGAAATCCTTCCCCCATGTCATGCCATGTGCTTGCAACCATTTTAGGAAAAAAAAAAGTTTTGTTACTGCGAATCGCCAGGAAATTTGCATTCGTTGCGAATCGAATTTTCCATGAAATTCGTAATGAATTCCACTTCGTCAGCTTCTATTCGCTCATCTCTACTTACAACGGCAGCCTTGTGTAACATGAGACATTGCAATACCAGCTCTCTATTTATTTATTTTTTTAAACCATTCAGGTTAGTAAATACAGTAAAGATCTTTACTAACTCATCATCATGGCGCTTTTTTATTTTTTAAATGTAAATAAAACTTCAACAAGGGAAAAAAACAGAATACTACAAGTTTTTATCCAGTCTTCACTAGATATTGCCACTTCTTAAACTTCCAAATCCCTTCACTGTCCGCCCTCCTCCCATGCTACTGTTCCCACAAATACACTACATATAATTTGGATAGACGCATTCTTAAACATTCATACTCCGACAAGACCTTTCTCTTAAACACCAACAAATTTCTGACATCCCAAAGACTTTCGAACACACAAGCCACCATCAACCACAACACTCTCTCCTGCAATCTATCTTTCACCCCTATTCCAAAAATAAGAAGACCCCAATTTAACCGAACTATACCAGTCAATTCCTTGCACAATGCTTCCATACCTCCCCAGACTTTTTTATCAAAATCACACTCCCACATTCACACTCCCACATACAATGCTTCACCGTCTCACAACTTCCCCACCCCTCTCTTGGACACACATCCGACCTAACCAAATCTCGCTTCTTTTGTACTTCCCTGACTGGTAAGATATCATGTAAAATCATCCATACAATATCCTTTTGCCTATTTGTCATAGCTTTCTCTCCCAATTTCTTCCATACACTCAGCTCATTCCTTCTTAGTCCTGCAATCTCGCACACCAATTCTTTCTTCCGCATCATACTCATCACTTTTCCCTCATATTTAAACTCATTCATAGACACCACCAACAAATCTCCTTACCCAAACCTCTATAATGTTGTACCATTCTGGGCATTTAAACGCCATTGGAATCCTAGCATCTCTTTTCTTCCATCCAAGCCCACACAACATCCATCCTGACAGATACCTAGCTTTGTTTTTCTTCCCAACTAAAATCACAAAACTCTTAATATAATTCAACCCAAAAAAAATCTCAATACATGGAAAATCCATACCTCCATTCTTACATAACTTGTACATATTTTCTCTCTTGAGTTTCTCCATTTTGCTACCCCAAAGAAAAGTAAACAGCATTTTCCCAATCCTCCTCACCCACCTACCTGTAGGGAAAAAACACACTCACCACAAACAATACAATTGGCAGTATGACAGCTTTGATAATCAGGTTTTTTCCTGAGAGGGTCAACTCCCTTAGTTTCCAAAAAGAGTTAATTACTCTTACCGGTAATTGGATTTTCCAATAGCCTTCACAACGGCACTCTCAGGAGGGTGTCCCCGCCTCCCTGGACAGGAAACAACGTAGAAACTTTTTCTTTAAATAGCCCCCTCCCATCACCTGCTTCAGTTAATAACATAGGACTCTTTAATAATGCAACAATGAATTTATTTCAAATATACGGTCCCTACACAAAAAAGAACTAATAATATATATATACGGGTGGGAAATACCAGTGCCGTTGTGGAGGCTATTGGAAAATCCAATTACCGGTAAGATTAATTAACTATTTTCCCCGGTGCCTCCACAACGGCACTCTCAGGAGGAATAACATAGAAAAAAAAAAACATTTTAGGGTGGGACAACTGCAGATAAAACTTTTCTGCCAAAAGATAAATCATAATTTTTAAGCACATCTAACTTATAGTGTTTAAAGAAGGTATTTGGGTTTGCCCAAGTGGCAGCCCTGCAAATTTGCTCTACCGACACTGAAGCCCGGGAGGTCGAGACAGCTCTGGTAAAATGTGCCTTTATATTTTCCGGAACTGGAAGTTTCTTTTGTAAGTAACAGAGTTCAATTATCTTTTTAAGCCATCTGGCAATAGTACTCTTGCTTGCTGCCCCTTGTTGGCACCTTGAAATTGTAAAAAAAGATAGTCTGACTTCCCAATGGGTTCTGTTACCTGGAGATAGACTGGTATGGAACGTCTTACATCTAAATTATACAATCTCCTTTCTAAGTCAGAGGACGGATGAGGACAAAAAGACGGCAGCGATACTTCTTGCTGCATATGAAACTTTGACACTACCTTTGGTAAAAACATTGGGGCGTGTCTTCGGATTATACGATCCTCTTGAACTGTAAGATAGGGCGGTCTGCATGAAAAGGATTGGATTTCTCCGATTATCCTGGCCGAGGTTATTGCCAATAAAAATACCGCCTTATAAGTTAGAAATTTCAAAGAAATTTCAGAAAGGGGCTTGAACGGAGAATCCATTAAAATATCCAGAACCAAGTTTAAGTCCCATGGTGGAACAGTAGAGTGTGAAAAGGGTACTTTCCTAGACGCCCCCTTAAGGAATCGCCTTTCCCTTTCTGGAGTAATCCCTGCGGATACTGAAAGGACTTCTTCTTGATCTAAAAAAGGGGCGTTCACTGTAATAGAAGATTCTGGATAAGTCCTCAGTCGTTTGGAGGCAGAACCCCGTTCCTCCTCTAGGGCCCTTACGCCTAAGGAAGTAAAGTCTCCCTGCTCACCTTCAACTTGTTGGTCATCTTGAGTCTCCACCCAATTCATATCAGGGGTCCGAGTGACCTCCACAGACAAAGCCTCACCCTGAAGAGTAGTTTGAATGTTTGGTGGGAGGGACACCTCTTCTTCAACCGGCTCTACTTCTCCTGGTGACACTTCCATCTCACTGGCTTCCACCTCTTCTCCTCCTGGGTCAGCAGGAGGCTCCCCGCTCTCAGCATTCCTGTTAACGTAAATGACTTCAAGTCTAGGCATATTACCTGCTGCTTGGTAGGTTCTCTGAGGACATCTGGTTGCAATGTGACCCTCCTCAGAGGATGTGTTACTTCACCCATACCTTCTCCATCTGGCTTGAACACAGCATAAAACTTATACCGGCAAGAAAAAACGCCAATCTCATTATATCGTCTCATTCTTCCTCTAAGAGACCTACAATATTTTCTTAGAAAGGCTTCAATTAAAGAAATATCCGCATACGGGTCATACAAATGGACAGTCACTGGAACTTCAAAATAAGAATATAACGGCCTCAAATAAATGCCTTCCATACCTTTCTCATCCCTCTTTGTTCTAAGCAGTTAAAAAGTCTGGATACAGGTTTCCTCTCTCATAAACGTGACATCGAACGTGACATGTCTTGTGTTACACAAGACTGCCATTGTAAGATATGCTGACTGTCATACCTGTTTTATGGATAGGTTGGTCATGCATGCATGGCTTTTGGCATATAGCCTTTGTGTTGTATTTAGCTATTGATAGGCAGGATGAAGTAAAATGTTAAAAATAAATATGTAAAAAAGTGAAGAGTAAGAGACTGTAGTATCTGTCTTGAGCACTCTTGGTGTTCTGCTGAGCGTGGCAATGCTTGAACGAATATGGTGTTTGGTTTATGTTTTGTTTGCCAACATATTTTATAAAGAATTAAATTAACTACAGATGAGCGAAGCGATTCGTCGATTCGTATCGAATCTTGGGATTTTTCAGCTGCGAAGCGAATCCGAATATTAGGTGATTCGTTTCGCTTTTATACGCATCACTACGTAGTTTGTCCTCTAAATTATACTCTATTCTACGTATAATTTAGTTACTCTGTACGCTGTTGCGCAGACTCCTCCCTGGTAGTTACTCTACACGCTGTTGCGTACGAACTCTATTCACCGATGCAGACTCCTCCCTGGTAGTTCCGCCCCCCTTCTCCTGCACGTGAGGAAGACATGGCAAGTCAGCAGAGTAAGATGGCGGCGAGACAGCGAGATCCTGACTGGGGAAGCATTTTGTGGGCAGACAACCCCTATGAGGAGAAGGAACCGGAGGAGATCTATCTCTCACAGTTCAACAGGAAGTCGGATGAGATGCCTGCTGAGGTGGTGACTCCACTGGCTGACACGGCGGAGGCGGCAGGAGTTCCCGCTCCGCCGCGCAAGGACTACTCCTTATGCCAGAATTTGATGGTCCCTGAGGCTGTCACCCGGAACGCCCAGACCCTCTGGGAATATAAAAAGCTGGTGGAGGAGTGGGTGGTGCAAGTTTTGGAGCACCCACGGTCCGGTGACCCTAAGCTGGAGCGCCGAAGGGAAACCGTTATTTGGTTCAACGTGGAGTGGGGAGTCGGTTTCATCGGCGATGAGGAGAATTGTATGTTAACCGCCATTCGGTTAAGCGGCTGTATCTTCCGCCCATACGCCACAATCTACATGCAGGGGATTACGTGGAGTATACCCCCATGAAAAGCCTCCAAGGCCCCTTTGCTACTGGGGTGAAAGTCTTAAATCCACCACCTACTCCTGCAGCGCCCCCGGAAGACTGGAGTGAGGAGGCCTAGGCCACAGAAGAGGCTTGTGACCTTGAGACCTTGACATCTGAAGAGAAATCCCAAGGTCAGGATCAGCCGGAACCCCTGATTCCTGATTTGCCGCCACCGATACCACCGATCCTTCATGTGGGACAGATGACCATGAACACTTTTGTGTACCATCCAACTGTGGTACAGTACCACTACCAACTGCCATGCCCATGGCAGTTGCAGGCCGCACAGTCCGCCGCTCGTGGAAGAGCGTTACCATTACCATTACAGCAGGAGATTCTGTCACCTGGTATGCCGGCAGGAGGATCTGGCCACTACAGAGTGATGGGTAGGGCCCAAGTTACCACTGCCTTTGCCAGTGTGACAGCCCAGTCACCAAGAAGACCATCCTTGAGAGGTCGGCGGGGGTCTGCTGCCGCAGCCAGGGCCGCTTTCATGATGAGGCAGGAGTGCCCTCTCATGTCCTTTAGCTCCAGCAGCAGTGAGGAGGACCTGCTGGCCTTTAAGTAATTCCTGCAGTTTTTATGGGAGCCACAACATGGACTTTGGACTTTGGTTTTGTTGCCCCCCATTTGTCCTCACCCAGATGGCCATGGATTGTTAGGACTCCCCCATCAAAAAAAAGTTTTTTTATCCAAGTTGTGCATACGTGCGCCTCATCCCTTTTTTTCCCCCTTTTCAGGTTATTTGGGGAGCCCCTCTTTTTTAAAGGGAACCTTTGCTGCTATTTTTTTACCCATTTGGATTACAATTTTGCCTATGTGGATTACAAATTGCGACGGAGTTTGGGACTCTGCTCCAGTTCTATGAAAAGTGTCAGAAGAAAAGAGACTTAAACGTGTCCGTGAGCATACTAGGTAGGTGATATTTAAAATGTTCATATTATACTTATAATAATGTATTTGCACTATTTACCATATATATGTCTCGAATATTCGCTCTGCCTCTGAGGAGTGCACGCCGCGGCCTCTCCTCATACGTGCCTGCGTATTACGTAATCGCTTAGACAATAGTACGCTGAGATTCGTAAGCTATTTGTACGCTCATGCGTATGTCTTCTAAGAAGTTGCGTACATTTTGTAAATTAACATTCGTTATTAGTGAGCGAATAGCACATAATAATGTATATTTTGTACGCAAATACAACAAATCTATTAGTCGAATATACGAATTTTAGGAAAAGTTCGGCGAATGTTCGGCGAATAATTTTTTGAATGCTTCGCTCATCTCTAAAATTAAATATGTGAGATGCCCTGATACAGAGCTCAGACTAGTATTTCAGGTTTTTTCACAGAGATTTAAAATACTACATTGATGATAGAAAAAAAAGGATTTATATTACAATGAGAAAAAAAATAATGTCCTTGCAGGTAACTGTTTTAACGTTTGCAGCAACTGCAGTTCTGCTACAGTAGGTGGCAAAGCCTCAGCTCCTCACTTCTCACTACCTGGCTGATAGCTTTCCCTGCTTGTTCCTATTCTACACACACAATTCTTCTTCTTTCTAATTATATCCTTTTCCTTCACTGTCCCTGACACTGCTTGATTTTGATTTTTGACTGTCCCTGACTCCCTAAGATAATTTTTCTGTCAGACACTGTAAGACCCATCCACCCTCCTTCACAACCTATCACAGAATGATATTCTGCTCATTCTGCTAGGGCAGCTCCCTGCCTGCTGCAGTACTGATTGGCTTATCTAGGCTATCAGGGTCATGTGAGCATACTTCTGCTTTTTTACTGCCAAGGTGCTATGCGCGCATGTGAAACTGACCTGAAAAGATTCGGGTTTGTCTGTCATCCAAAAAAAAAAATTCAAAGTTCATAACAAACTGGTTCACTCATCTTTACTGAGTAAAATAAATAATATTATAAGTAAATAAGGAAAATAAAACAATAGTAAATTGCCTCAGGAGTTAAAGAACAAATGCAATTTGATAAACAAGGAGATAAAAAGAAATATTAAGTGGAAAATCATGTTGTAATATAAAAGATAGAGAAAATGACATTGAAAGGTGGATGTTTTAATTAGGCTTATCTCTGAATCACTATATTTCATTCCCTCCTCCCTTACATTTCATATAAAGAACACGATGTTTAAAGCCAGAATGAACGTGGAACTAATTAATAGGTTGCAATTTGTAATAAACTGAAATTTTCTCTTGTAAATGTAATGATATTTTGATGGATTGCAGAAATGCATAGGATTTTACATCAAATAAATGCAGGTCACGTTACAGTTTGGTAAATGAGCCACTCTATATCTGATGGATATTTTATGCTGTGTCACCAAGATACAGAAATGTACTAGACAAATGTTGAAATGGATGGACCATAAAAAGGGTATTAGCTGTGCATATAATTCTGATAAATTAAGCCAGTCAACTCTTTCACATATTCTGTAATTCGGTATCATTGCTGCGATACAATGTACATTGTACAGTATTATTTTCTGTAAGGACATCAACATTGTAAGAATATAATTTCTATTTATAAACTAATCATGCTGTTCCACACATGTAACCATTCATATGACAGCAAAAGAAAGATAAGGAATCACTTTTCCCAGGCTTGCATGCTCCATTTCACTCTCTTCTCATGTGTTCTCCTTCTCTTTCATCCATGTCATCCCATAGCACAAGATAGTTATGCGTACATTTGTATATTCAAAATAATAAGAGACGAAGTATGAGGAAAGGATCCATCAGGGCTCTTCTTTGCCAGCATGCAATCAAAAGTCAGTGTAACTTGCTGAGATCCTGTTCCACGATAGAAGCAACTTTTTCCCATATACGCTGATTCTGCTACTGCAACACCTGGTACAGAGGTATAACTTGAAGCTACCAGGCTTCAATGAAAAATCTGTAACAGACTCCACTCAATTTGCACATGCTATTCATGACCCTGGTGTCTTTATGTATGGCAAAGAAGTCTTTATGGCATTTCAAACACAGGGAACCCCACTTACACATTTTTTTTTCTTTGCTAGCCCGTGTTAGGGTACATTCACAGTTGCGGTTCAAGTATGACAAGCTTTTCAGGTAGCTTGTTCCGGCATAAATGCCGGATGTCGGCCGGACAAAAAAACACTGCAGGCTACTGTATTTATCTGGAACGCAGCATTTACGCTGGATCACTGCCAGACCCCATTATAGGTAATGGATATAGGTCTGTGAACTGTAGAATATCGCAATGCCTGATCTGGCAAAATCCATCAGGTTGCATTCTGCCGAAACAGCCTGACAGATACGAAGAAGATTGAAAATGTAGCAATATTAAAACAATATTAAAATTCTATTGAATGTTTCATTTGAGGCCAATATCTGACAAATGGACCAACAATGATGGGTAGCCTAGAGTCTGCTGAGTTGAAGGTATGCAGGGGCGGGTTGGCCATAGATCTTATAGGGAAATTTACCCGTGGGCTGATACCCAGGGGCCACCTAAGGCCTCCACTCTGCTGCTGGCCAGGTATATAATGAGTGGTCAGCGATAATTAAAGCTGTGAGAATCAGGTAATCATGTAGCCGGCCTGTTACCGAACAGGCCCTCTTGAATTCATCTGCTGTGGCCTGCATATCACTTCCTAAGCCCCCTGCTCCATATCTTAATCAGAGACAAATGGAGGATGCTACCACACTATTGATGACCACCACAGAGGGACAGCTTTTGGGGCAATATATTGTGCTGTATGGTGGTATATGGTTCTGATAGGAAGGTATTTTGTGCTATGGTATTATTGACCCTACCTATTTGTGTTACCTCACCTTCTGTTAATTTAGACTTCTTACGCAATTTAGGCTACTTTTATTTTATTTTTTCCCACTTTAAGCTCCCAGTGCTCCCCTGAAGGTATGGGTGACAGTTTATGGGTAATGTTATACTAGAACATGCTGAACATGGTATCTGATCTGCAGGCATCATGTGATTGAGCCAAGGGTGCACCACCAATGAGGCCAGCTGAGGCGATCACCTCAGGCAGCTCCAGGTAGAGACAAGAGGGGACAGTGGAAGGGCCATGGGCAATGAGCGCTTTCATTGTGGCAAAGGAGTTAGATTAAGAAATTAACATTGGGCGAGGCGCCATTTCAATTTTTGCCTCAGGCAGCAGAAAGGCTGGGTGCACCCTGGATAGAGCAGGAGAAGCTGAGCAGATTGATGTATAGTTTTGTGGGAGAAAATTCAGTATAACTAGAATTTTATTCATTTGAACCTGCTTATACTTATTTTGTCACATGAGCAGTCCTACTCAGTGATTGGCGGCCTTCCCATTGTGGAGATTCATATAGAGATGACTGCTCACTGGACTCCAACGCATAGAAAAGGCAGATATTTAAATTAATGAAATTTAAGTTATACTGAATGCTTTCCAAAAAAACTACATATCAATTTTGCTCAGCTTCTTCTGCTCTATAACATGCTGCCTAAACATGCAGATCGACACCATGTTTAAAATGACTGGTTCCTTTTAAGATTAATTTATATATTCACTCCAGTAAGCCATGATTGTGTGAAAAATGGTACCTGTTAATTCTGCAGATGTCAGGTTAATTCAGTTTTCTACCACATACATTACATATAGTAATGTGATATGTGCAAGCTAGCACAGAAGTTAACTTAACTGTGAAAAATGACACTCAGGGAAAGACTATTGTGCATTTTATCTGCCTCCACAAATTTTGTTGATCACCTCATGTCTTTTTGGAGTGCAGTAATCATAACTGATGGGGGGAAACGATAGATTAATGAAAATAATCCATAGTCAGGGAAGGTGCTTTCAAAATTTACAGCACACAAGATGATTTGGTATGTACTAGACATCTAAAAGGTTCAAACCGAGGTCTTTGCCAAACTCTTAAACTGTAAATAAATTGAAATAAAAGTAGAATATATTTCTTTCCCTGGAATTTTATCAAAATTTTCAAAACCTTTTCTCCACAGAAAACTGTAAAGTTACTGGATTGTTTTTTACTGTTTAGGCTAAAACTTAAATAACTTTATATTCTAAAATTACAGATTAGGATCAGTTACATATACACAGTATGGTATACATAATATGGGATATGGGATACATAATATAACATGTAAAATGGAGTAAATGCTGATATATTATGTTAAACAGATAGCTATACTATGTAATGTTGTAAAATATAATGCAAATACAATTAGAATATTACAAAAACAAACTGAAACAGAAAACTTAATATGACTATTCATGTGCATTTGTAGTAGCAGTTGCTGTCCACCGATGTCCCTCTGCTTACTGCTGCAGTCCCTAGCTTAGGCTACTTTCACACTAGCGTTTTTAAATTTCGGTATTGAGTTCCGTCATAGGGGCTCAATACCGGAAAAAAACGCTTCAGTTTTGTCCCCATTCATTGTCAATGGGGACAAAACTGAACTGAAGACAACGGAATGCTCCTGAAAGCATTCCGTTCTGTCTTCAGACCGGAAAGCAAACCGCAGCATGCTGCGGTTTTCTCTCCGGTCCAGGCATCCGCACCAAGACGGATCCGGAATGACCCCCAATGCAAGTCAATGGGGACGGATCCGTTTGGTGTGACCAACATGGTAAACGGATCCGCCCTCCATTGACTTTCAATGGAGTTCAGGACGGATCCGTAACCACATACATACAGACAGACATACAGACAGACATACATACACACACATGCACATACACACAAACACATACATACTTACATACTCCAGGCAGGCAGGCCGCATGTCTTCATGCCCAGGAGGCGCGCCGCTATGAT
Source organism: Rhinella marina (assembly GCA_900303285.1). Taxonomy (NCBI): domain Eukaryota; kingdom Metazoa; phylum Chordata; class Amphibia; order Anura; family Bufonidae; genus Rhinella; species Rhinella marina. Next base: position 10,820 of record ONZH01011035.1, on the reverse strand, counting down.
GATTCCCTACAGCGCCCAGCAGAGGGAAGCCATGCTGGTTTGTGACAGCATGGCTTATCTTAGAGATGGCTTACCTTAGAGCAAAATTGATTTGTTAGAATAGAAATTCAACCCAAAGTGTTTTAAATAGATTTGGTACAATTACTTTAGATTCTTTTGGGGTGAATTATTCCAGAGATAAGAGAGAAGACACGTTTTAGTCAATTCTTTCATCTCTATTTTACCTTTATACTGAATTCCATAATTTTAGAATTATTTAGAATAGCTCTGAACAACATTTTGCTATCCTGTTGGCATTGTGAATGCTGCTCTGCATGTATCAGGGAAAGTAATAGGAAGTGTCAGTCTCTTGTTAGCCTCAGTGACCAAAGGGAAAACTGCAATATTTCAGGAACGTTCACTTACTGTAGCTAGTAAAATAACAGTATTTTACATGTATATTACACCATTTTTCACAGAACTTTATACATTTCAAAGGGTGAATGTACATGCAAAATCAGACATTACAGAGTAATAAATTGCCCTAGTTAATGAGAGCATACAGTACAGACCAAAATTTTGGACAAACCTCATTCAAAGAGTTTTCTGTATTTTCATGACTATGAAAATTGTAGATTCACACTGAAGGCATCAAAACTATGAATTAACACATGTGGAATTATATACTTAACAAAAAAGTGTGAAACAACTGTAAATATGTCTTATATTCTAGGTTCTTCAAAGTAACCACCTTTTTCTTTGATTACTGCATTGCACACTCTTGGCATTCTCTTGATGAGCTTCAAGAGGTAGTCACCTGAAATGGTTTTCACTTCACAGGTGTGCCCTGTCAGGTTTAATAAATGGAATTTATTGCCTTATAAATGGGGTTGGGATCATGAGTTGTGTTGGGCAGAAGTCAGGTGGATACACAGCTGATAGTCCTACTGAATAGACTGTTAGAATTTGTATTATGGCAAGAAAATAGCAGCTAAGTAAAGAAAAACGAGTGGCCATCATTACTTTAAGTGCTACAAGTGCTACAAAGAAACTGGCTCACATGAGGACCGCCCCAGGAAAGGAAGACCAAGAGTCACCTCTGCTGCGGAGGATAAGTTCATCTGAGTCACCAGCCTCAGAAATCGCAGGTTAACAGCAGTTCAGATTAAAGACCAGGTCAATGCCACATAGAGTTTTAGCAGCAGACACATCTCTACAACCACTGTTAAGAGGAGACTGTGTGCATCAGGCCTTCACGGTAAAATAGCTGCTAGGAAACCACTGCTAAGGACAGGCAACTAGCAGAAGAGACTTGTTTTGGATAAAGAACACAAGGAATGGACATTAGACCAGTGGAAATCTGTGCTTTGGTCTGATGAGTCCAAATTTCAGATCTTTGGTTCCAACCACCATGTCTTTGTGCGACGCAGAAAAGGTGAACGGATGGACTCTACATGCCTTGTTCCCACCGTGAAGCATGGATGAGGAGGTGTGATGGTGTGGGGGTGCTTTGCTGGTGACACTGTTGGGGATTTATTCAAAATTGAAGGCATACTGAACCAGCATGGCTACCACAGCATCTTGCAGCAGCATGCTATTCCATCCGTTTTGCGTTTAGTTGGACCATCATTTATTTATCAACAGGACAATGATCCCAAACACTCCTCCAGGCTGTGTAAGGGCTATTTGACCAAGAAGGAGAGTGATGTGGTGCTACGCCAGATGACCTGGCCTCCACAGTCACTAGACCTGAACCCAATCGAGATGGTTTGGGGTGAGCTGGACCGCAGAGTGAAGGCAAAAGGGCCAACAAGTGCTAAGCATCTCTGGGAACTCCTTCAAGACTGTTGGAATACCATTTCAGGTGACTACCTCTTGAAGCTCATCAAGAGAATACCAAGAGTATGCAAAGCAGTAATCAAAGCAAAAGGTGGCTACTTTGAAGAACCTAGAATATAAGACATATTTTCAGTTGTTTCACACTTTTTTGTTAAGCATATAATTCCACATGTGTTAATTCATAGTTTTGATGCCTTCAGTGTGAATCTACAATTTTCATAGTCATAAAAATACAGAAAACTCTTTGAATGAGAAGGTATGTCCAAACTTTTGGTCTGTACTGTAAATATTATTAAGCCCTTCTACCCCAGACCATTTTTCACCTTCCTTACCGGGCCATTTTTGGCAAATCTGACATATGTCACTTTTTTTAATAATAATTTTACTTATCTAACACATCCTGAGACTATTTTCTCGTGACACATTGTACTTCCTGACAGTGGTAATTTTTTTTTTTTGTAAATCTATTTTTATTAAAATTTTTCCGTAATACAAGCATATCATAAATTCCGTATTATACATCATACAGAGCATGACAAAGTAAGACCAACTATAATGGTCTGTAGTAGAATAGTAATAACAAATCTGAGAAGATAAAGGAAGAGAAAGGGAAAGGGAGATATAAGGGAAAAAAAGGGGGGGGGAGGAGAGGAGTGTGTAGGAAGGGAGGAGTGGAGATAGGAAAGCTGGGGGGGAGGAAAGCAAAAGGAGCATCAGGGAGGTGAACCAACCATAAGGTTCGGGATGGAGGGGCAGCGGGGAACACCATAAAACAGAACACTGTTTAACCAACATTTTGGATAATCATTGGAAACATGCTCAAGGATTAGTTAAGCAATTAGAGTTAATCTCACTCAATAAGGGAAAACTGTAGGTACATTTTAAATGAATGAAACGATGGCCAGAATATACTTCACATGTAATATAACATTAAATGAGTTCACCAAGATTCATAGAAATCTGCCCTCTGTATCAGTTTGGACAAGTATGGTTTGAAAAGGTATATGTTTCGCAATGGCCACACTGAATCCCCTGGCAGCGGACGAATATGTGCAATGAAACCACTGCGAAAAATATGGATTGGAGATTCTAGGAATATTACCACGTTTGATGTGGGTTTCCTGAAGAAAACAGATGTCAGTTTTACCTTTTTTGAGAAGTGTCAAGACCTGGGAACGTTTCTGCGGAGTATTGAAACCTCTAACATTAAAGGTCGTTACTGAGATGGACACCATTTCAAAAGCGTCTGGACCTGCTAAGTAGTACCATGAAGATTATCCAGTATATTCCAGGCCAGCTGGCGGATGACACATCGGTGGCCATTTTTGACAAAAGTAAGCCCAAAGGTGGCTTGTAAGATGGCTGCCGTGTCTTGAAAACTCAGAAGGCCGCAAATGACATCTCTGGGCATCTCGCCCTGTTTGGGAGGTGGCCGGAGGGAGTGGTGGATTCTCTCTATGGTGATGGCGTCTGTTCGTTCGTCGCCCAGCAAGGTGGTAAACAACAGCCTAGCAGTAGATTCCAGGCTATCCGGTATCACCGATTCAGGTAGGCCTTTAATCCGTATATTTTTCCTACGGCTTCTGTTCTCCTGATCTTCGATCAGGAGATAGGCGTTATCAAGGGATGCTACTTGGGAATCAAGTTGTTGGGCCAATGCAGAACTGTGCGCGACAACTAGGCCTTGATCCTGATCCATCTTGTCGATCCGGTGACCCAAGGCCCTAAAATCAAATTTGAGGTCTCTGATTTCTTGTTTAAGCGGCTCTAGGGCTTGGGACAGCGTGGCCTTAAAAAAGGATTTAGTGAGCGCAGAAGAGTCCTCTGACTGGGTAAGATCACTTGCCTCTGCAGTGCAGGAGTCTTCCCCTTCTTCTTCGCCATCGGAGTCGCGCGGAAATGCAGGCAGCGCCATCTTGTTAGCTCGGGCCGGTGAGATTGCGAGTTTTCTCCTGAGAAACTTATCAATTTCGGATTGGATTTTCTTTAGTTTGGGAGTCCCAGGGGTCTCACAGGGCTTATCTCTCCCAATTTTGACCATTTTCAGCAGGGTCTTGGTGTTAGAAGCTATGAGGCACAGGTCGGTGAAGCAGGAGCTCTGATTCAAGCCTCCGTCTTGTTCAGCAGTTAGACTCCGCCCTCCCTGACAGTGGTAAATTTGAGTTGATATATTTCAACTATATTTATTTAAAAAATCTCAAATTTACCCGAAATTTTGAAAAATTCACAATTTTCAAAATTTCGATTTCTCTGCTTTTCAGACAGATGTTATGCAAGCAAGCAGATGTGGACCCACTGCACCACTGACCGGCTATACTCTGGAGGGGCATGACTAAGTAACTACCTGGTCTTCATTGATGGTGAAGATAGACTTGGGTGTAGGGGTAGTCACTAGGTACCACTCTAGAGCAGTCCCCTAGCCAGTGGACTGCTAGGGGACTGACCAAGGGGTCAGAGATACCGGTGAAAATCACTGAGGGGAAAGATGTGGTCAGGAAGAAACAGGGCAGGCAGCGATTGAGCAAAGTCAGTAACTGAAGTCCAAGGTCAAGGGCAGGCGGCAATCAAGCAAAATCTGTTTAATCGAGAAGCAGGGTCTTATACACAGTAAAGCAAAAACTTCCAAACACCTTCACACAAGGAACTAGACTGGCTAGTGACCAAAATTGCTCAGGCACCTTCCTGAGGCAACATCCTGAAACCCAGCCATAGGTTGGGGAAATAGAGGGCATGAGTCATGCTGTCTCACAAAAGGGGAGAGACATGCCCGCGCATGCCCTAACAAATAGTAGCAGACACTAAGCAGGAAGGAAGGAAGCTCCGGCACAGGGCGTAGATACAACAGTTTAAGCTACCTGCTGCTTGTACTTGTCAGCACGGCATATGGCAGCAGAGGGAGTGAGGGAGATCAGCGCCTGTGCCTGCATGTAGGGGCTTCAGTGCTGGCACGGAGCGCTGGGCTAACAACAGATAGTGATACCTCATAAAACAATTATTACTTAACTTTATGCTGCCATTATTTTGTAAATTAAATTTTATTTTTTATTTTTTGGATGGTAGATAGAGTACAATTTTTTAAATTTTCAAAACCGCTTTTTAAAGGACCAATTTAGTTATGAAGTCACTTTATGGGGCTTACATAATAACACCTACCCATTAATGACCCGATTTCAGAAACTACACCTCTCAAGTCATTGAAATATGATTTTACAAACTTTACTAACCCTTTAAGTGTTCCACATTAAATTAAAGGAAATTAGAGGAGAAATTTCAAAAGTTCAGTACTTTTTGCAGTTTTTCCATTTTAAAGTTTTCCAGGATAGGTCATCAGTATCTGATCTGTGGGGGTCCGAAACCTGGGACTCCCACCGATCAGCTGTTTGAGAAGGTACAGTCGCTCCTGTGAGCGCCGTTGCCTTCTCGCAGCTTACCAAGCACTGCGCCATACATTGTATAGCGGCTGTGCTTCGTATCGTACTGAACCCCTTCACTTGAAAGGGACTGAGCTGCTCCTAGGCCACGTGATCAATGAACTTGACGTCACTGGTCTAGGAAAAGCTAAGAAAAGACAGCAGCACTCACAGGAGCGCCGGTGCCTTCTCAAACAGCTGATCGGCTGGGGTCCCAGGTGTCGGACCCCCACCGATCAGATACTGATGACCAATCCTAAAGACGGGTCATCAGTAGTAAAATCCCGGAAAACCCCTTTAAGTAATTTTTTCCTCTAAAGCAGAAACACCCATATGTGGTCGTAAACTGCTGTATAGGCACACAGAAGGGAAGGAGCAACATATGGATTTTGGAAAGCAGATCTCACTGGGATAATTTTATGTTGTCATGTCTCAGTTGATGCACCCTAACAGTAAAAAATCCAAAAAAATTACCCCATTTTAGAAACTACGAGATAATGTGACAATTTTATTAATACTGTTTTGCGGTACATATGATTTTAAATCTCTCAATATTACGCTTTTTGTGAGTCAAGGTAACATAACATAATAGATCATTTGTTATTTTTAAAGAGCAGATTGTTACAGATGCGACAATACCAAATATTTTTTTGTTTTAGTTTTACATAATAAAGCATTTTTGAAAAAAAAAATCATGTTTTTGTGTCTCAATTTTCTTGAAGTAATATTTTTTTTTGAGATCCCCATGATCTCTAGAACGAGGAGAGAGAAGCGTGAGCATAGCGCTCTCTCACTGTTTGTCATAGAGGACGAAGTCAAGACGGGCCCATAGACTTCTATTGAGCCTGTCTCCTTCTATTACGTCTCTCCTCATTCTGCAGATCGGTGGGATCTCTATGACATATCAAAAGTTTTTTGAAACCTCAGTGCCCCTTTAATAAGACATAGGGGGTCTTTTATTAAGACAGCATTTAAGACGTTGGTTTAATAACCCCTATATCTAGCAGTGGATACACCGAAGTTATGAAGAGTTGCCAGATTCTACATGACTTTGGCGCATCCAGTGCAAGTCGAAATGTAAGCCAGCGTCCTAATACAAAAAGAAGTGTTTTTGATTTTGAGAGACAGTGTGATACCCTGTGTTCTCAGCAATATATATGCAATGTCTGGGGAGTACTCTTTCTCATTATGGAGAGTGCCTAGTATACGTAGTACATATGTAGATTATTGTACACCAGGCAATGCCCCTCTGGGATTGTGGGAAAGACATCCAATTTTGCTTTCCTAATCTTATCTGATGCTAGCAGATGTTAGACATAATAATGTTCATACATTTTTCCAAGATACCAAGAGGAGCATTGCCTAGTTACAATAGTCATCACATATATTAACTGGTCTCCATATTTGAAATAGTACACACCCTGAGTTCTCCCAAAGGCCTCTCATTTAGATGAGCTGTTTTTTATCTGCTTTGCTCTGATAAATGGCTTTTGCAGGTGGAAGGCTGATTTAGCTGATACATAAGTATGTTTAAAAGGTTGACCAGTGACTGGAAAAATATGATGAAGTTGTGAGGCACTCAGAATTTTTAAATTATTTTGGAAAGAAGGCAGAATTACACATATTTCATATGCTGATGTGTTTTTATTTGTCTGAGATAAATATATATGAATTAATACAACTTTTTTAGGCTTCTTACAATTAGAGGGGCTGTCTGCTTTTGCTACATTGATGGCCTATGCTCAGAATAGGTCATCAATAGAGATGAGCGAATTTTTCAAAAATTTGATTCGGCTGTTTCTCCGAATTTTCTGAAAAGATTTGCTTCGATCTCAATAAATTTGTTGCGAATCGCGTTAAAAAACGGCTACTTCCGGGCTGCAGAGAGCCTGGATAGTGGTGTAAAACACTGTGCCTTGCAGTAAAACGCATAGGGAATAGTGTTGAGCGAGCACCTCTGTGCTCGTATGCTCGGGTGCTCTGGCTGAGCACTCGAGCATAATGTTAGTCAATAGGACTAAACCAGACACCCCCCGCTCGGAAGAGGGGAGACTGTCTGGTTAATAGGAAAAGGTCAGAATCGCGACTTCTCCTCTTTTACTCCATTCGCTCGTAAAAGTATGCTAATTAACTGAATTTGTACGCATTAGCGCACAATGCGTACACATTAGCGTCCAAATGTGTATGCATTAGCATACCAATTCGTACGCATTAGCATACAATGCGTAGCATTAGCGTACAAATCAACATTACAGTGAATGCCAGCATTGCGCTCGAGTACACTCGGTGTTCGGCCGAACACCGAGAGGAGCCGAGCTTAGGCATGCTCGGACGAACAGCGAGTTCGGCCGAGCATGCTCGCTAAACACTAATAGGGAGTCTACTGTGGTACTGAAAGAATACTGTGAGCCAGTGTGTCAGTCTCGTCTGCAGATAATGATAATGATGATGAAGCCCTTGCTTCACCCGGCTCCCAAGTGTGATCGGCTACATCATCATCAACTACAGTTTGCACGTCGCTAATGTCCTCCTCAACTGTCTCGGTGTACCAAGCCTGACCGCTCTCAACATCACCTCCCACTACACTCTCCTCATCAGTACTTTACTGCTTACTGGAAGGAGCGGATTTCTGCCCCACCTCTTGGCTTCCAAGTAGCTGCTGACTGTCCTCAAGTAGTTCGTCCTCACTGTATAGTGGCGCAGAGCCCATAGCATATAATACTTCTCTGGCTAAGGGAACCGAAAAGGAAAGAGGCAGGTTGAGGACAGGTGAGGGCACTGGAGCTGCTCCGGGCCCATGCCAACTAAGGATTGTGTCTGACGAACCCACCGACTCTTGGCTGGGGGTGTCAGATGTCATCTGGGAGGAAGTGGACGACCGAGTCAACCATTCAAGAACATCTGGGTTGGTGGTCAACAACACGACCACTAGATGACACCGGTAGCTGTGGCCTCGCCGAGTGACCCCTAATGCCACGTCCTCTTCCTCTGCTGAGACCTGTGCCTGTTCCAGAAACATTTGTGCCACTGCCCCTCCCCTGTGAAGGGCCTGTCACCCCTGTGTCTGACATACTGTTTGAGAAAAATTTAAAATAAAAGGAAATTAAGATTCCCCCCAAAAAATATACTTTGCTCACTGCTTAACTAATTCTTTAAGAAATACTGTCACCCATAGAGTGGGATAACAATGGGTTGCTGAATTGCAGTACAATGGGTTACTGCACAGCACTACACACTATATGACTATTTTCTTTTTCTATGGCGACTGACGCTGCAAATAGTTATTTAAAATGAACAACCCCACAAACACGGATTCACTGTTTTTTTGGCAAGTCAACTTCACTGACTACATTAGCACTATATCACGCTTTTCTGTTTGGATGGCGAATAACGCCGCAAATAGTTATTTAAAACTAACAACCCCACAAACATGGATTTGCAGTTTTTTTGGCAAGTCAACTTCACTGACTACATTAGCACTATGTCACGCTTTTCTGTTTGGATGGCGAATAACGCCGCAAATAGTTATTTAAAACTAACAACCCCACAAACACGGATTCATAGTTTTTTTGACAAGTCAACTTCACTGACGTTAGCACAATATCACGCTTTTCTGTTTGGATGGAGAATAACGCCACAAATAGTTATTTAAAACGAAGAACCCCACAAACACGGATTCACAGTTTTTTTGGCAATTCAACTTCACTGACTATGTTTGCACAAGATCACGCTTTACTGTTTGGATGGCGAATAACGCCGCAAATAGTTATTTAAAACGAAGAACCCCACAAGCACAGATTCATTGTTTTTTTGACAATTCAACTTCACTGACTACGTTAGCACAATATCACCCTTTTCTGTTTTGATGGCGAATAACGCTGCAAATAGTTATTTAAAACTTACAACCCCACAAACACGGATTCACAGTTTTTTTGGCAAGTACACTTCTCTGACTACTAGAGATGAGCGAACATACTCGTCCGAGCTTGGTTCGTTCGAGCATTAAGGTATTCGCATATGCTCGCTACTCGGACGAGCATATCGCGATCCTCGAGGAAATGGCATCTTCATCTTCCTGCAAGTTAGGCGCCTTTTCTCAGCCAATCAACATGCAGGAGAGTCTTTGGTACCTCCTAGCATCACGTGGGGCCCCTACAAGTCGATAGCAGGGATTGGCTGGCCAGATCAGATGACCTAAGAATATAAGAATCTGGTCCCGAGCTGCTCGCGTCAGACGCCACCTGCATGAGATTAGGGATAGGGCTGCTGTCTGTCAGGGAGAGTGATAGGACCTCAATTTAGATTTTGGTTAGGCAGGAATCATTCTCAAAGAACCCAACAGCCCTTCTAAGGGCTACAAGCACTTTTTCTTTTGAAAAAGTCTCCTCCTGGCTGCTGGCTGGGATATTGTAGTGCAGCTACCGTCATCTTGGCAGCACATTGTTAGGGCGTGAAATTAGAATGTGGTTAGGCAGGAATCATCCACAAAGAACCCAACGGTCCTTCTAAGGGCTACAACAACCTTTTTTTTTTGGCCTCCTCTCGGCTGCTGGCTGGGACTTGTAGTGCAGCTACCGCCATCTTGGCTGCACGCTGTGCACAGCAACTGGTGGCAGAAGGGACAGCACATGGTCCACACAGACCCAAAAGAAATTGCCCAAAGTCCTCTCAGTACTCATTTTTGCTGCTGCTGGTGCTGCTACTGTACCTTGGCTTGCTTGGATCTGTAGTGCAGTCTAGGGAATACGTTTTTTCTATCATTTCTATACACTACACTCCAGTGAACAATTATGTAGTGTATTGTACAGTAGCGTCAGTCTAGGGAATACGTTTTTTCTCTCAGTTATATATACTACAGTCCAGTGAACAATTATTTAGTGTGCTGTACAGTAGCGTTAGTCTAGGGAATACGTTTTTTCTCTAAGTTATGTATACTACAGTGCAGTGAACAATTATTTAGTGTGCTGTACAGTAGCGTCAGTCTATGGAATACGTTTTTTCTCTCAGTTATGTATACTACAGTGCAGTGAACAATTATGTAACGTACTGTACAGTAGCGTCAGTTTATAAAATACGTATTTTTTCTCAGTTATATGTATTACAGTCCAGTGAAAAATTGAGTTGTTTGCGGTACAATAGCCGCCATTTAAAGACTACGTTTTTTCTCAGTTATATGTACTACAGTCCAGTGAAAAATGTAGTGGTTTGCAGTAAAATAGCCGCCATTTAAAGACTACGTTTTTTTCTCATTTATATATACTACAGTCCAGTAAACAATTCTGTAGTGTGCTGTACAGTAGCGTCAGTCTATAAAATACGTTTTTTCTCAGTTATATGTACTACAGTCCAGTGAACAATGGGTGGTTTGTGGTACAATAGCTGCCATTTAAAGACTAGGTTTTTTTCTCATTTATATATACTACAGTCCAATGAAAAATTCGGTAGTGTGCTGTACAGCAGCGTTAGTCTATAAAATACGTATTTTCTCAGTTATATGTACTACAGTTCAGTGAAAAATGTAGTGGTTTGCGGTAACATAGTGGCCATTTAAAGGCTACGTTTTTTTCTTAGTTATATGTACTACAGTCCAGT
>ONZH01011034.1:0-27947 GCA_900303285.1 Rhinella marina | reverse complement strand
TAGCCCATCTGGAATTAGGAAAGCTGGACACTGTGCTTGGAGGTCTGCCGTGGAGAGGGTGGGTGGGTGGTGGGTGCGTGTTTGCCCGTCTGGGATGGAGAGAGCTGGGAAATGTGCTGGGAGAACTTTGTGTACGCTGTGGACTACTGGGTGGGTGCAGAGAGGGAGACGCTTATGCCTGCGTTGTGGGGCGGGGGATAGGACAGCAGTGCCAGCATGAGCAGTGGTGTCACCCGCAGGCGGCGATGGACCTTCGTTGCACCTAGTTGGGTGCTTTCCTAACATGTGCCAGCGCATGTGCCTTGCCCATCTTGGTCTGGGTCAGCACAATTGTCTTGAGGGTCACCACCAGGCTGTTGCCCAGAATTTGGCATAATGGTACGATTAGGCAGCCTCAGAGGCATCCATGTATGCTGCCCTTGTTGTGTCCTGTCCATTTCTGTGGTGTTTCCATCATTTTCTGAGGTTTCCAGGTTTTCACGCAACCTTCCCTATGCAGAGCTCTGGTCCCCTGCAAAAAGTCTCCCATTGACTTCAATGGGGTTCGTTATTCGAAACGAGCACCCGAGCATTTTAGTGCTCGCTCATCTCTAATCACGATCTGTCTTAGGTTACATTCACACAACAGTTGTTGCAATTGAGGAAAGAATAGGCATTTCTATGATAGCCGCGGCATGTGCGGTCCACAAATTGTGTAACGCATATGGGCCGGTATCAGTGTTTTGCACATCCGCAATAAGTGGATCCGCAAAACACAGCGGTCGTGTGAATGTAACCTTAAAAGCCGAAAGATTCAAATTTAGAACAGTGAATATTTTCAAATTTTCATTGTTTTGGATTTTTTTATAAATAAAGGTAAAACATATTTATTCAAATTTACCATTAACATGAAGTACAATGTTTTACGAGAAATCAATCTCAGAATGGCCTGGATAAGTAAAAGCGTTCCAAAGTTATTACCACATGAAGTGACACGTCAGATTTGCAAAATTAGGCCTGGTCAAGAAGGGGGCAAATGACCTGGTCTGGAAGTCGTTAAAGAGTAATTAAACTTTTGAGTAAAATTTTAATAAGATGGTACTCATGTGCTATGCCAGGAGTTAGTAAACCTCTGGGGGGCACGGGCAGGAGCAGCAATATGCATTCCTGCAGCGGCCCCATTCATAAAACGTCTACAGCACGTAATAAAAAAATTACAAAATGCCTTAATAAAGTATATTAGAAAAACTATTATTAGGGCATTAGGAACATCCTATTAAAATTTTACTCAAAAGTTTAGTCACCCTTTAAATAGGCCTTGAGACATGACTCAGATATTACATAAGCCAGCACTTCATTTGCAGACAGCTGTTTCGGGGTGATTGCCTCATCAGTGCAGAAAGTACTGGCTTACTTGGGTGAGAGGCGTCAAGATTTGGGGGCACTGGCGCAGCGGTCGTAGTTGCGACCAGGCCCCCATGCCATTAGCACTGTATTTTCCCTTTATAAGATATTGGGAGATGTGCCCTACATGTTGGGCAGTGCCAGTAATGGTACATTCACACAAAAACAGCTGTGTGACATCCATTTTCTGTACTATTGTAGAAATTTTTTAACAGCCAGTGAATAGCGGTCATCAAAAAATAGGACATGTCCTATTTTTGTCCATTTTTACAACCAGATGGACCCTATAGAAAATAAGGACCGTTTAGACTGAAATGCAGTCGTCTAATGGCCATTAAAAACATGAACACCATGTAAAAAAAAAAAAAAAAAAAAACACAACTCAGTCACACTGGGAACATTGCCTTCTTAATGGAACGCAAAAGGACCTGATGTTCCCAGCATGATCATGTGACATCATGATGCTGGGAGCATCAGGTCCTGCTGCCACCAGTGCAGAGCAAGTGTTCTAGATACCTGTGGTAAGGTTTGTTTTTACTATTATTTTATTATCTGTACTGGGTGCACTAATACCTGAATTATTTATCCGTGGGTCACCTTAGGGGAAATATATAGTAATGTTAAAAAAATAGCAGCCCATTTGTTTTTGGTAGAGGTCATATTTCTATATAGCAAATAAGTTATTTGTAAGTGTAGTAGAGTAAGGCCCCTTTTACACGGGCGAGTTTTCCGCACGGGTGCAATGCGTGACGTGAACACATAGCACCCGCACTGAATCCTGACCCATTCATTTCAATGGGTCTGTGTACATGATCATTTTTTTCACGCATCAGTTCTGCGTTACGTGAAAAATGCAGCTTGTTCTATATTCCGCGCTTTTCACGCACCCTGAAGTAAGTGCGGATGCAATGCATTTTTCACTGATGGTTGCTAAGAGATGTTGTTTGTTGTGATGCGCAGAAAAAACTTAACAACTGGACGCAATGGCAGACAAAACTGACTTAATTTGCTTGCAAAATGGTGCGAGTTTTCCTGAACGCATCCTGATCTAATCCATCACGTTTGTGTGAAAGGGGCCTAATAGAAAAAAACAGACCCAACAATTAGGACATGCATGAGTAATTGAATTGGTAAAAGCCATGTCAATTTTGGCCCTTATTTAAGGTAGCAAATATTACACATGTTGGTAGTGTGTTCCCTTCTGAAATACTGAGTGAAATTGGTCATTGTAGATATTGTTCTGATAAAGAACATACTTTGATTAAAAAGTTGATTGGAGAGGGAAAAACATGTAGAGAAGTGTAGCAAATTATAGGCCGTCAGCTAAAATGATCTCAAATGCCTTGAAGTGGCAACCAAAACATAAAAGATGTGGAAGGAAGCAGGCAATAGCTAAAATGGCAAAGGCTAAGCCGATGATCACCTCCAGAAATATCAAAGAAGATCTGAAGTTAATAGTGAGCACTGCTACTATCAGAAGTCCTGAATATGTTAAAAATTGTCAAGGAACACATTGACTGGCCCAAAGAGAAATAGGGCAACATTTTGTGGACTGATAAAGGAAGAATTGTTCTTTTTGGGTCTAGTAGCTGCAGACAGTATGTCAGACAACCCTCAAGCACTGAATTCAAGCCACAGTACACTGTAAAGATGGTAAAGCAAGGTGGTGCAAATAATGATATGTGGATGTTTCTCATACCATGGTGTTAGGCCTAATTCATGCATACAAGGGAAGATGGATCAGTTTGAATATATCTCAATACTTGAAGAGATCATGTTGTCCTATCCGGAAGAAGAAATGCCTTTGAAATGTGTACCGGTATTTCAACACGACATTGACCCAAAAAACACCAGAAATCGGTCGACTTTGTGCAACACAGATGTCAAGCAGCTCTCAGAAACAACGTTTATGCCACTAAATATTAGTTCTTTCATTCGAAGTGACGTGAAATCACATTTTTTCAGTTTATAGAAGCATTTATAGAAACATTTTAATTCCCTGACCTGTTAGAACGGTACATGGTGTAAACTGTAGTAAAGGTAGCCTTCTTAATGGTGACTGTACTTGTGAGTTAACCTCACTTCTGATCCTCAGCTGTGTCATGTGACCAGCACTCTGACTTTTCAAATAGCACAGCATGTCATGTGTCGATAGGAACCCAGTTTCTCTATGTATTCCTATTGGATACTCAATGTCAGTCTCATATGAATGAATAGAGAAGTAACTGACTTCCTGTCCTGTGTCAGTTGGAGATCAAAGTGTTGGTCACATGACATAGCTGAGGATCAGAAGTGAGGTTATAACTCATGTTAAAGAAATTTAGTTAGTTGGTGAACAGAATTGTGCTAGGGTTGTATTTCATTATCAGGTGGTCTCCATCTTCTTATATCTATATCTCTTATATTTTATAATCTCTAATCTCCATTAGATGTCATGGATGCTTCAAAATAAAAATGACTCATAATCACTTGATATGTCTATAGGAAAAGAGGAACTTAGCAGAAGTTAAAATATGCATATGGAATTTCCCAGATAGATGAAGTAATGTGTATGCCATTGGCTGTCATCATCATTCATTTGATTTGATGTTACATGTATACTTGTATGATTGTGATTGGATATATTAAAATTGATGACAAAGGGGGGTGTGATTACACCATCATGTATTTCTAATAAAATTAGCTCTCTGGGTGTAACCAGGAGAGATCTGCATGATCAGCGATGAGTCGACTGGACGTGCATTTCTTGTGCTGTGGCCACACCCTCTTACCATGAAGGGGGAAATTTAACATAATTTGAACACCACAGACAACTGAGTATTAAGTCCAATTTGGGACTTATCAAAAATTGCAATGACACTCACAAATACAGTCACTGGTAAGAAAATTACTTTCACTACAGTTTACATCATGTACCCTTCTAATAGGTCAGAAAATCAATTTTTGTGGGAGTGCTTTTTTAAATTTTTGAGTTTTTATTTCCGTTTTTAAAGTTTTGAGTTTTCCCGTTTCTGTAAAGTTTTAACACGAACTGGATACATTTTGTTAATGTTTTCATTTGGAATTGAATGTGCGGTATTTCCAGCACTATTGCATTTATGGAAATAAAAAGTACTGTAATGATTTTACACTTTGTTTGCTTTTTTTTTTAAACTCACTGATATGGCACTATGGGCCATTACAGATACTGGGGGCACTGTGGGGGCCATTATATGTTCTGGGGCACTAGGTGGGGCATTATATATACTGAGGGCACTGTGTGTGTGGGAAGGGGGAATAGTATATAATGAGGGCACTGCAGGAATTGGGGGTTAAAAAGCCAATGAAATTAATCTGTTTTTACTGATGGTAAAAATGGATGCAAAACGAATAGTGATGAGCGAAGTTTTGAAAATTGTGACTCAAAAATTCAATTAGTTACGAATTAGTCACAAATCGCTATAGATCAGGTATACCTGTACCAATTTTCCAATTTTTCTCCCCCTAAAAAATTGAACAGTGATCAAAAAGTCGTACGTACCATAAAAATGGTACCAATAAAATCTAAATTTCATCCTGCAAAAAACATGCCCTCATACAGCTCTGTAGACCAAAATATAAAAAGTTATGGATGTCAGAAAATGCTGATGCAAAGAGAATTTCGATTTTTTCATAGGTAAAAAAAGATTTTTTTAAAAGTAGTAGATGAAAAACATATTCAAGTTTGATATAGCTGTATTCGTATTGAGCTGCACCACAAGGATGTTATGACATTTTTAGCCCAGATGTCAAAACCCCCAAAACCTTGGCGGAATTGTATTTTTTTTTTTTCAATTTAACCTCACAAATAATTTTTTCCCCATTTTCCGATAAAAGACATTGTAAATTGAATGGAGCAAGTACAACTTATCCTTCAAAAAGTAACGTTGGGAGGAAAAACTAAAATGCAAAATCAAAAATGGGCCCTGTACTATATGCTCTGAAAACAATACAAACAACGATGTTACTATGTTGAAGAACTTTTTAAAAAGGCTCTGTTCTGTCAAATGGAAAACTACTGAAATAACAGAAATGATTTTTAACACTGTAAAAACAAATCCCTTTAAAAAAGAATGATTTCCATATTACAAGTGTAAAATAAAAAACTATACAAATATATACTATGAATCAGATGGTATTTAAACATGTATTATGGTTATTACCAGGTGGGCTGAACATAGTGGATGGATCAAACATGGCTGCTGCATTATTGCCATAAGGGACAGGAGCCTGAAAACCTTCTGGTATTGGGTTTGGCTGGTTAGGTGCGTGGCACAATATGCAAATTATTGCTGTTGCGTCCTGCTATATCCTGAAAATCCCTTTTTGTATGAGAATTAAATAAAGGGGCCACATGGCACCAATACTTGACCACTGTATACATTTTACCTAATTAAAGTTATACTTTTAACCCTTGCAACCTGAAACTACATATGAAGTGGTGTAACAGGTCTGGCAGTTGGATCCAATGAACTGATAAAAGAGGAAAGAGTAAAACAGTCATGGAGCATTCCTGGAGTGACACAAGAGGAGAGGCACAGCAATTATATATGTAAACTAACAGATTAACAGGGATTGTGTCAGCTGTTCTGACACCCTCAATCCGTCCCTGTGAACGAGTTGTCAGACAGTAAAACGACTACTATATAACGGGGTTGAAGCACAGATACTGTCTTCTATCAGCAAGCAGTCAAGCCACATACAGTCACAATGTCAGACAGAGGATCTGAAATGTATGCAACACGTTCCCATGTTAGCTCAGCAGCTTCAAGGACATCTAAGAGCAGCCTCGCAGCTGCCACCACCAGGGCGAAGGCAGAAGCCGCCAAAGTGATAGCTGCCTTTGCTGAAGAGGAATTGAAATTAAAGAAGGAGAAAGCACACCTAGAAGTTGACCTTGCAAAACTTGCTGTGGACAAGGAAGCAGCAGCGGAAGCCGAGGCGCAGGCTTTAGAAGCAGCAGCACGCTGCACTAGTGAAGGATCCAGCATAAAACTCGGACCCGAACTTGGCCATCAGGATATCTCACAACGCACTTCAGATTACGTGCTACAGCACACCCAGTTAGAACACTACCTACATCCACCTCCACGAGTGAGATCAAACCCTGATAATCATCTAAGACAAAATCCTGTCATTCAGTCAGCGACCCTCGCACACCAATCACTCCACCCTAAGCATGAAGGTAGTTCTGTCTACTAATTACCCTCCATGTGACCTGCATCCAGGCCTATGGATCCCTGCCACACAGTGACTGCTTTCAAGAAAGGAGGTGCCGATGATGACGATCGAGACGATAACACGTTCTATGACAATTGCTCAACGAATCCTCACCACAGCGACACTCATCCAGATCACCCTCTCAGAGACCAAAAGCTACCAGCTTTCCTCAAGTTCTTTGCACATCGCGAACTGCTCACCAAAGGTCTATCAAAGTTTAACGACCGTCCTGAAAGTTACAGAGCATGGAGAGCTTCCTTCAGAAATACCACTGCAGGCCTTGACCTCTCTGCAAGTGAAGAGATTGACCTGTTAGTCAAGTGGCTAAGAGATGAGTCGACATATCACGCAAAACGTATCAGAGATATCAACATCAACTACCCGAGCAGAGGCTTGGACATGTTATAGGAGAGGCTCAATGAGTGCTAAGGCTCCACAGAAATGATAGAAGAATCCCTCTTTAAAAGGTTAGGGGACTTTCCTAAAATCTCAAACAAAAGCTTTTACAAGCTAAGAGAATTGAGTGACCTCTTGATAGAACTCCAAGTTGCCAAGTCTGAAGGAGACCTGCTAGGCCTCACATCCCTAGATACAGCTAGAGGTATG
Source organism: Rhinella marina (assembly GCA_900303285.1). NCBI lineage: Eukaryota > Metazoa > Chordata > Amphibia > Anura > Bufonidae > Rhinella > Rhinella marina. The sequence goes on along the minus strand of ONZH01011034.1, from coordinate 20,720 downwards.
AAATTCATAATGCAGAAGCTACCTTGCAGGAGAAATGGATCAACCGGGGCTCAGAGTACAAACAAAGACACAACGTGCTGTTCCCTCCATTCTGCTTTTTTGTAGATTTTGTATGTCAGCAGGCAAAGATCAGGAATGATCCCAGTTTTGACCTTTCCACCGTAGACCTTGTCAACCCAAGAATAGGTAAGCCGGCTTCAGTTCGTAACTCCAGAGGCACACCTATCACTGTACACAAAACGAATGTATCTTCTGCCGATTTCTCATATAAGACCTCCAGTACACCAGAAACCAGTGAGACATTAATGGGAGACCCAAGCAAGGAGTGCCCCTTACATAAAAAGCCTCACTCATTGCAGAAGTGTAGAAGTTTCAGGAACAAATTTCTTAAGGACCGCAGAGCGTTCCTCCAAGAAAATGACATATGCTACAGGTGTTGTGCATCTACATCTCACTTAGCTATGGATTGCAAAGCCAGTATTACTTGCTCCGAGTGCAACAGCCAAGAACACAACAGGCCCAGCACCACAGATTTCCTCACCCTCAGACCAAATTACAGAGCACGGCGGGGAGAGGAAAGACAGTGCACCCCCTGAAGTGTCACCCCAGTGTACTCAAGTTTGCGGAGAAGGTCTGAGTAACAAATCTTGCTCGAAGGTCTTGTTACAGTTTACCCTATAGGTCACAGAGAAAGAACAGTTAAACTCTACGCTATCCTGGATGATCAGAGCAACAGGTCACTTGCTGGCTCAGTTTTCTTTGACATCTTTAAAATCTAAGGACTTAGTTTGTCCTACTCACTTAAAACATGTACAGGGGTGAGCGAAGAAATTGGAAGAAGAGCCACAGGTTACCAGATTGAATCTCTAGATGGTCAGACATCCTTACCCCGCCCTACATTAATAGAGTGTAATTCAATCCCGAACAAGAGAGATGAAAAAACACTTCCTTGCTTTCATGAGCAAAATATTTGAAAGTGGCCATGTGGAAGTGGCTCCACCTCTGGAAGAGAGCAAAGAATGCTGGTATCTCCCAATATTTGGTGTCTATCACCCCAAGAAACCAGATCAGATACGCGTAGTGTTCGACTCCAGCTCAAGATACCAGGGGCTCTCTCTGAAAGATGTTCTTTTAACATGACCTGACCTCAACAGCACTCTCATTGGTGTTCTCATCAGATTCCGTAAAGAACCAGTTGCCATCACTGCAGATATACAGCAAATGTTCCACTGTTTCTTTGTCAATGAAGAACATAGAGACTTCCTACGGATCTTCTGGTTCAAAAATAACGAACCTACCAAAGACATAGTAGAATACCGCATGAAGGTGCACATTTTTGGCAATAGCCTATCCCCTGCTGTAGCAATCTATGGGCTTAAGAGGTCCGCACAAGGAAGCGAAACAGACTTTCATGAAGATGTTCGACAGTTCATTGAAAGAGACTTCTACATAGATGACAGCCTAAAGTCTCTTCCATCGTCAGAGGCTTAACTACAAAAGACTATGCTAATGACTTGAAGGACCTGGACTTAGCTACAGACTCTCTTCCTGTACAACGTAGTCTAGGGCTCAACTGGGACCTCAAGTCCGATAGCTTCACATTTCAGGTCAACCTAAAGCAAAAAACCCTTCACTCGACGAGGCATCCTGTCCACAATCAACAGCCTGTACGATCCCCTTGGATTCGCTGCACCTGTGATCATCCAAGGTGAGACCTTGCTACGTGAATTAACTGTGGATTCAGCTGATTGGGACACTCCTCTTTCTTCAGAGAAAGAGGTTTCGTGGGTAACCTGGAGGGATTCTTTAAATTCATTGTCTGATCTCCACATACATAGGCCATACACGTACATATCCTCTGAAGAAGTCCTCTCCAAGAGGCTGTGCGTATTTTGTGGTTCCCCAGTCAAAGCCATAGCCGCAGTTGCCTATTTGAAAACTGTAGACATCTCAGGTCACGTCCACATAGGGTTCATCATGGGAAAAGCCAAGCTAGCGCCATGTCCCGAACCTACCGTACCAAGACTAGAGCTCTTTGCTGCTGTTCTTGCCATTGAGCTGGCAGAACTCATCACATCAGAACTTGACCTATGGCTTGAAGATGCAGAATTCTTCACTGATAGCAAAGTAGTGTTAGGATACATTCATAACAAGACTAGGAGATTCTATGTCTACGTGAACAACCGAGTATTTAGAATTAGTAAGTCTTCGCAGCCTTCTCAGTGGGGTTATGTAACAACTAACCAGAATCCTGCTGACCATGCTACCAGAGCTGTACTAGCATCATGCCTTAAAGACACTACCTGGCACGTAGGACCTGCATTCCTGTATCAACCAACACCCACCGCTCTTCAAAAACACACGCATGAACTTTTTGAGCCTGAATCAGATGTGGAAATTCGACCTCAAGTTTCCACACTTAATACAATAGTTGCTAAAAGGCACCTTGGTTCTAGCCACTTCCACAAATTCTCCACCTGGAGGTCAGCATACAGAGCCTTAGCTTGCCTGATTCACATTGTCAGATCCTTTAAAGCCATACAGTCAACATCAGTTCTGTGCAAAGGCTGGCATTATTGCCATAAAGCTTACTCAGCGGACGAGTTCATGCAGGCAAAACAGGTTATCATCCGTTGTGTCCAGAACGAGGCTTATACCCAGACTATAGAGTCCCTCAGAAATCACAAAGGCATCCCTAAAGATAGTCCTCTTAAGAAACTTGACCCATTTGTAGATGCTGATGAACTGTTGAGAGTTGGTGGATGCATTTCGAATTCAAAGCTCAAAGTTGACGAGTGTACTCCAATCATAATCCCTCATGGTCATGTTGCTTTTCTGCTGGTCGAGTATAATCATGCAGTGGTTAAGCATCAAGGACACTTGATAACTGAAGGAGTCCTACGAGGGGCCGGATTCTGGGTAATAGAAGCTAAGAGACTTATAAGTAGAGTCATTTTCAAATGTATCATTTGCCGAAAACTCCGTGGTGCATGCCAGTTCCAAAAAATGTCCGACCTTCCAGCGGACCGTTTGAGTACTGAACCCCCCTTTACCAACGTGGGTCTTGATGTGTTTGGTCCCTGGTCAGTTATTGCACAACATACTAGAGGAGGACACGCAAACAAAAAGAGCTGGGCTGTCTTATTCACATGTTTAAGTGTTAGAGATGTACATATAGAAGTCGTTGAGGCAATGGACACATCTAGCTTTATAAATGCCCTCAGACGCTTCATTTCTCTCAGAGGACATGTAAAGCATATCTGCTCTGACAGAGGATCCAACCACATTGGAGCTTGTGGTGGACTAAAGATTCCTTCAAATCTGGATGTGAACCAAGTAGAAAGATACCTTTCCGAGCTAGGCTGCATGTGGACCTTCAACCCACCTCACTCATCTCACATGGGAGGTGTTTGGGAGCGCATGATCGGCATTGCTCGGAGAATTTGACTCCATCTTTCTGCAACTAGGGCCTTTGAAGCTCACTCACGAAACACTCACTACCTTCATGGCTGAGGTAGTAGCCATTATAAATGCTAGACCACTGGTTCCCATATCCAACGATCCTGAAGACCCATCTCTGCTTACTCCTGCAGCTTTCCTCACCCAAAAATTGAATGCAACCATGACTATTCCCAAGGAGTTTACTACTAAGGACTTGTACAAATCACATTGGAAGAGAGTTCAAATATTAGCAGACCTTTTATGGACCAAGTGGAGAAAACAGTACCTTTCCACGTTACAGGCAAGAAACAAATGGCAAGCAAGTAGGCCCAACATGGAGCCTGGAAACGTTGTCCTAGTAAAAGACACCCAGTCCAAGCGGAATGAGTGGTAACTAAAGTCTTCCCAAGTCAAGATGGAAAAGTCAGGAAGGCAGAGATCAAGATTCCCAAATAAAAAGGAAAGCTGTTTCTTAGACCCGTTTCTGAACTTGTTCTATTACTCTCCAGTTAAAATGTTTATGTGGTATCCCCTGGAAACCAGACGGGGAGTGTCATGACTTCTCAGGAATATATCTAATTAGTTTGCCAACAGCTCCACCTGTTGATATGTTCTTGCATTGCAGCCTCATTTATTCTGCCTCATGTTTCTGTGCAGACTAACCTTTTCCTCTTTAGGCTTCCGTAGCTTCCAATCATGCTTTTCTTTAGCCGGCCCCCTTTCTCTTCAGCAGCCGTCTTTCTACATACAAGTCAGACGAACTAATGTCTCTCCATTAGTCATTTAGTTTTTCCTGTTGTTTTCCTCATCATAGCACAGTCATGAGTTGTTATAATTCCCTGTATTGTCACTAATAGCTTTTTAGTTCTGATCTCTTTAGAGCAATCTCTACTGTCTTGCAGCTGTCTCTTCCATTTACTATGCTATATTATCCATGTATCTTACATAATGTGATGTACTGAGATATGCTGAATACTTTGTGCTCAATACTGTTATTTTCTTGTAGTTTTACACTGATCCTATTAATAAAAGCTGAAAAGGACTCCCCTGCGTCCAGCTCAATGCATCGATAGGAAAGAGTTTAGCTGTCTGACAACTCGTTCACAAGGACGGATTGAGGGTGTCAGAACATCAGCAGTTCAACAAGATACTTAATACTGAGGCACAGTAATTCTATATGTTTAGGCGATCAGCTCAAATGGCGACTTCAGATATAGTTCAAACAATGCTGTGTATGCCTGCATCAGCGAAAACACCGATGCCAGCATATTAGCCCCTTGTATGCCACGGTCAAAGCTGACCGCGGCATGCACGGGGTTTGCGGAGGGTACGGATGCCCTCCACATCTCCATCGCGTTCTCGTGACTGCATCGGTGCTGCCTTCTATGGAAGCCTGTGAGATCCAGCCCCTGAGACTGTATTACAATACACGATGAAGTCCCAGAGTGGGACACAAGTTTCACGTTTCAAAATAAAGCACATAAAATTGTAAAAAAAAAAAGAAAAACAGACATATTTGGTATTGCCGCATCCGTAACAACCGACTCTATAAAAATATCACATGACCTAACCCCTCAGGTGAACATCGTAAAAAAATAAAAGCTGCACTAAGAAAAGCCATTTGTTGTCATCTAAAAGTGCAACACCAAGCGATCAAAAAGGTGCATTCCCCCAAAAATAGTACCAATCTAACCATCACCTCATCCCGCAAAAAATTATCCCCTACCTGAGCCCAAAAAATTAAAAAAAAATACAGCTCTCAGACTATGGAGACACTAAAACATGATTTTTTTTGTTTCAAAAATGATATTGTGTAAAACTTAAATAGATAAAAATAAAGTATACATGTTAGATATCGCCATGTCCATAACAACCTGCTCTATAAAAATCTCACATGACCTAACCCCGGCAGGTGGACACATTAAAAAAATTCAATAAAAATGGGTGTAAAAAAAAGCAATTTTTTGTCACCTTATATCACAAAAAGTGAAATACCAAGCGATCAAAAAGTCATATGAAACCCAAAATAGTACCAATCAAACCGTCATCTCATCCTGCAAAAAATGAGCCCCTACCTAAGACAATCGCCCAAAATTTAAAAAAAACTATGGCTCAAAATTAAAAAAAGTATACATATTAGATATTGCTATGTTCATAATGACTTGCTCTGTAAAAATAGCACATGATCTAACCTGTCAGATGAACGTTCTAAATAACAAAATATAAAAACGGTGCCAAAACAGCTTTTTTTGTTACCATGCCTCACAAAAAGTGTAATACAGAGCAACCAAAAATCATATGTACCCTAAAATAGTACCATCAAAACTGCCACCTTATCCCAAAGTTTCCAAAATGGGGTCACTTTTTTGGAGTTTCTACTCTAGGTATGCATCAGGGGGTCTACAAATGTGACATGACAACTTAAAATTTTCCCAGTGAAATCTGCCCTCCAAAAACCATATGGAGTTCCTTTCCTTCTGCACCCTGCCGTGTGCCCATACAGCAGTTTACGATCACAAATGAGGTGTTTCTGTAAACTATAGAATCAGGGTAATAAATATTGAGTTTTGTTTGGCTGTTAACCCTTTCTTTATTACCAGAAAAAAAATGGATTAAAATGGAAAATCTGCCAAAAAAGTGAAATTCTGAAATTTTGTCTACATTTCCTTTAATTTTTGTGGAACATCTAAAGGGTTAACAACGTATGTAAAATCAGTTTTGAATACCGTGAGGGGTGTAGTTTCTAAAATGGGGTCATTTTTGGGTGGTTTCTATTATGTAAGCCTCACAAAGGGACTTCAGACCTGAACTGGTCCTTAAAAAGTGGGTTTTGGAAATTTTATGAAAAATTTCAAGATTTTCTTCTAAACATCTAAGCCTTCTAATGTCCCAAAAAAATGTAATTTTCAAAATGAACCAAACATGAAGTAGACATATGGGGAATTAAAGTAATAACTATTTTTGTAGGTATTACTATGTATTTTAAAAGTAGAGAAATTGAAATTTGGAAATTTGGTAATTTTTAAAAATTTTTGGTAAATTTGGTATTTTTTGATAAATAAAAATCAAATATTTTGACTCAAATTTGCCACTGTCATGTAGTATAATAAGTTATGAGAAAACAATCTCAGAATGGTCTGGATAAGTAAAAGCGTTTTAAAGTTATCACTACATAAAGTGACACATATCAGAATAGCTAAAAATAGCCTGGTCCTTAAAGTGAAAAATGGCAGGGTCCTGAAGGGGTTAAATGAGAATATGGCAGCCATTCAACAAGATGCACATGGTGATTACACTCACTGCACTGTCCCTGCAGTCTGTCTATCCTCTCCCTGCAGTGTCTAAAAACTCTCCCTACAATCTCCCTGCACTCTCCCTGCACTATCCCTATCCAATATTCTACAATTAAAAGCTTTCTGCAACACTGTCCCTATGCAATAAGCGCTTGTCTCGTCTTTCCCTAAGCTTATCTCACAATGAAATGTTTTTTATAGGGCTGTGACATCACAGGCTGATTGGCTAGCTGCACGGCATTATGGGTCATATCGCATTCCCGGACTTTTTACTTTCACTTTATAACACGTGCAGCAGACATTTTAGACAAAAATCTGATTTGTTACCATGAAGCGCAAGGAAATTTGGCTTTGTGGAGAATCAAATGTTTTCTAAATTTCGGATTGAATTCTGCTTCGGATGCTTCAATTCACTCAACACTTAAAAAACTAATGTTAAAACTGAATACATGCCAGGAAATGGACACACACACTGATGCAAAATGGCCATGAAAAACATTTTTTCAGTGTTGTGTAAATGTAGCCTAAGAAGCCAGGAAACTGACAGACATCTCTGACCATGTCTATTTTAACCTATGTTTGTTCATTATGTTTTCCTACCACTTGGGGTCACTTTTGTCCTAGACACAATAAAATAGACATTTGTATGTGCTACTCTTCCGTGTCCCAGTTATTTAATATCGTATCCTGATATCCTCATATATTTGCTGGTTGGAAATCGGAGGAGGTCTATTCACTTTAGAATCAATAATCATGATATCTCTCAGCTTTCACTGCACTAGATAGGAGACAGTATCTGCAATGTCCTTAAAAAAAAAAGATATATATATATATATATATATATATATATATATATATATATATACCGTATTTTTCGCTTTATAAGACGCACTTTTTTTCCCCCCAAAGTGGGGGGAAAAAGTCAGTGCGTCTTATAAAGCGAATGTGCCTCAAATCAAGATGGCCGGAAAGCAGGAGCTGTTGGTACGCCTGCTCCTGAGCGTGCTTATTAAGTGTGGGGTGGGCGGCAGCAGTAGTTAATCATACAGTGAGGCTGAATGCTGCCAGCCCTCGCGTCCTTACCACAGATCTGCCGGCCGGGTCCGCTCCATACCAGAGGAAGAGGAGAAGAGAGGAGAGCAGTTCTTCTCCTCTGCATTGCCGCTTGTATGTATGCAGCGCTGATTGGAGGTGTGCGCCGGCGGGAACTACTGCTGCTCCCTGCCTCCACCAATCAGCTTACTCCCTTTCACTGCTGTACCATGAGCGCCGCAGTTACAGAGCTCCGGCGCTCCTGCTGTGAGGGACAAAGAGACGGAGTTTTACTGGCCTCTGTCGCCCTGTGCTATTCCCTGGCCTGTCACCTGAAGTCCGAGGTGAGTGACAGCTCATGGGCTTGTCTAAAAATAAAATGTGTGTAAAATGTTACTATAACTCCCCTCATCTATAGGAATGCACCAATGTACTGCAGTACATGGGTGTATGCCTATGGATGAGGGAGGTTATAGTCATATTTAATAAAAACACAGGCCAATAATGGTACAGTCCCTGGACAGTGTTTATATTTAATGTGACTATAACCCCCTCATCCTTAACAATACACCAATGTACTGCAGTTCATGGCTGAATTCTTTATGATGATGGGGGTTATAGTCTCATAACAGTACATCATTCAATGATCCCCCCATAACAGTGCTTCATTCACAGATCCTCCATAACAGTGTCATCCAGAGATCCCCCATAACAGTGTCATCCAGAGATCCCCCATAACAGTGCACCATCCACAGATCTCCCATAACAGTGCACCATCCACAGATCCCCCATAACAGTGCACCATCCACAGATCCCCCATAACAGTGCACCATCCACAGATCTCCCATAACAGTGTCATCCATAGATCCCCGATAACAGTGTCATCCATAGATCCCCCATAACATTGCCATCCACAGATCCCCATAACAGTGTCATCCACAGATCCCCCATAACAGTGCCATCCACAGATCTCCCATAACAGTGTGCTATCCACAGATCCCCATAACAGTGTCATCCACAGATCCCCTATTAGTTCAAAACCCACCAAAAGCACACCATTTGGTTCAAACTATTTTTTTTCTTATCTTCCTCCTCAAAAACCTAGGTGCGTCTTATCATCAGGTGAGTCTTATAAAGCGAAAAATACGGTATATATATATATTTTAATGAGCACATGACACTTTGCCAGCTCCATTTCACTATGCACAACATCTGTTTATGGTTGTAAAGGACAGGTTGTCCTAAAATGCAACATTAAATATATTTCTAAAAAATCTTCATTAAAAATGTCCAATGTTTACTGGACTGCTCTTGTAGAATGCCTCCACATAACCGATGATGCTGCTCCTTCTGACCAGGAGAGGTCACTGACAGCAAAGGTCCCCAGTGTACCAAGTGTGCACATACAGTGCCTTGCGAAAGTATTTGGCCCCCTGGAAATTTTCAACCTTTTGCCACATTTCAGGCTTCAAACAAAAAGATATAACATTTTAAATTTTTGGTGAAGAATCAACAAGTGGGTCACAATTGTGAAGTGGAACGAAATTTATTGGATCATTTAAACTTTTTTTGTAATAATAAAAATGAAAAGTGGGGCGTGCAAAATTATTCAGCCCATTTACTTTCAGTTCAGAAGTTGATTGAGGATCTCTGAATGATCCAATGTTATCCTAAATGACTGATGAAGATAAATAGAATCCACCTGTGTGTAATCAAGTCTCCGTATAAATGCACCTGCTCTGTGATAGTCTCAGGGTTCTGCATCATGAAGACCAAGGAACACACCAGGCAGGTCCGTGATACTGTTGTGGAGAAGTTTAAAGCTGGATTTGGATACCAAAAGATTTCCCAAGCTTTAAACATCCCAGGAGCACTGTACAAGCGATCATATTGAAATGGAAAGAGTATCAGACCACAGCAAATCTACCAAGACCCGGCCGTCCCTCTAAACTTTCATCTCAAACAAGGAGAAGACTGATCAGAGATGTAGCCAAGAGGCCCATGATTACTCTGGATGAACTGCAGAGATCTACAGCTGAAGTTGGAGAGTCTGTCCATAGGACAACAATCAGTCGAACACTTCACAAATCTGGCCTTTATGGAAGAGTGGCAAAAAGAAAGCCATTTCTCAAAGATATCCATAAAAAGTCTCATTTCCAGTTTGCCACAAGCCACCTGGGAGACACACCAAACATGTGGAAGAAGGTGCTCTGGTCAGACGAAACCAAAATCCAACTTTTTGGAAACAATGCAAAACGATATGTTTGGCGTAAAAGCAACACAGCTCATCACCCTGAACACACCATCCCCACTGTCAAACATGGTGGTGGCAGCATCATAGTTTGGGCCTGCTTTTCATCAGGTTAAATTTGATGGGAAGATGGATGGAGCCAAATACAGGACCATTCTGGATGAAAACCTGTTGGAGTCTGCAAAAGACCTGAGACTAGGACGGAGATTTATCTTCCAACAAGATAAAGATCCCAAATATAAAGCAAAATCTACAATGGAATGGTTCAAAAATAAACGTATCCAGGTCTTAGAATGGCCAAGTCAAAGTCCAGACCTGAATCCAATTGAGAATATGTGGAAAGAGCTGAAAACTGCTGTTCACAAACGCTCTCCATCCAACCTCAAAGAGCTCAAGCTGTTTTGCAAGGAAGAATGGGCAAGAATTTCAGGCTCTAGATGTGCAAAACTGATAGAGACATACCCCAAGCGACTTGCAGCTGTAATCGCAGCAAAAGGTGGCACAACAAAGTATTAATGCAAGGGGGCCGAATAATTTTGCACTCCCCACTTTTCAGTTTTATTATTACAAAAAAAGTTTAAATGATCCAATAAATTTCGTTCCACTTCACAATTGTGACCCACTTGTTGTTGATTCTTCACCAAAAATTTAAAATGTTATATCTTTTTGTTTGAAGCCTGAAATGTGGCAAAAGGTTTAAAAGTTCCAGGGGGGCGAATACTTTCGCAAGGCACTGTACATGCTGTACACAAGCCACATGCATAGAAACCTACTATGCAGAAGAAACTCACACATAGAACAAATGGTGGACACATGCCCCTCACATACAACATATGGCACACATGCTCCAATACCAGAATTTGAACTTCAGTTTCGATACCAAGTAAATACTCAATACCAAATCGATACTTTGAAAAAAAGATATATATATGTCCTTCCATTGTTTAAATGTACCAGCATATGGAGTGGTAGGTGGTATATGATGGGGTTAATGTGAGGTACATCACGGAAGTCCAAATTGATAAACTCATGTGCCTCACATATTTTTTGTCCGTGCCTGTTTCCTTTTTTTGCAGCTTATATGCGGAACCAATCATTTTAATGAGGCCGCAAAAAACGGAAATGACTCAGTGTGCATTCCTTATCCATATGTCCGCAAGTCTGTTCCGCAAAAAAAATAGAACTTGTCCTATTCTTGTCTGCTTTGCGGACAAGGACAGGCATTGTTACAATGGATCTGCAAAAAAAAACGGATGTCACACGGATGTTTTCAGTTTTTTTTTGCGGACTGCAAAATACATATAGTTGCGTGCATGAACCCTAATAGTAACCCCATCAAGTACCTCCTCACATAATGGGCAACATGGGGATAATGTGTGGAGGTACATGACGGAGTTACTTGCTGTAGCAATTCACATTAAACCCCTGTGGTTTATGTGTGGTTCTCAGCTATGTGGCACGCAAATACAGTCAAAATAACGAAACGGACCAAACAGGCAGCCAGACACCTTGCAGGTCCAGGTTGGCGGTGTCATTAGATAATAGGTGGCAAATACCAGTGTCATCTACTACAGCATACTTGTAGGTTCTATGGCCAATCCACCAATGTCTGGCACCCACACCTAACTCCATAATCAGGGTCCTCTGTCCTGCCTCACAGTCCATCATATCTCTATTAATTTGTATGGGAATACAGAAACAGTGTACCATACTAGAGGCTACTTCACCAGCTAGGAAGAAACTCAGTGGGGACCTTTTCTAGAAAAAGGTGTAGAGTAGATACTAGAGGTGGGAAAGACAACTATCAGACATTTATTGCTTACCCTGTTGATATAAATTGAAAAAAACATAACATGACATGATGCTGCCACCACCATGCTTCACTGTAGGGAATGTATTAGGCAGGTAATGAGCATTGCATGGTTTCCTCCAGACATGACTATTAGAATTGAAGCCAAACATTCAATCTCGGTTTCATTGGACCAGAGAATCTTGGGCTTTCATATATCTTTTACTGAGGAGAGGAGTCACTCATGTTTCCTTTACTGGGATCTATACCCACTCTGCCATAAAGCCAAGATTGGAGGAATGCTGCAGTGATGGTTGACCTTGTGTGAGTTTCTCCTATCTGCACACAAGATCTTTGGAGCTCAGTGAAAGTGACCATTGGGTTCTTCCAAATGTCAAAGGTACACAAAAGGTGCATAGAGAAATACCTGGGGTATATAAAAAAAACAGTGTGGAGGGTGTATAAACCATTCATCTTGATGTGTTGCGCTGGGGCCATAACAACCTGACGTACCAAATGGGGGTATTTGAAACTGCTGCATGCACAGCCACCCTCCATTAATTTATATGGGGGCCACTAAAAATAGCCAAGCGTAGAAATAATTGGGAGCGGTGGCCAAGCAAGTGTGGTGTGCTCCCATTCACTTGTATGTGATGAGTGATTGGCAGTGGCCGGACCCCAGGAAACACGGGGTCCTCCAGTTACCACTCTCCCCACTCTGTTCTCAGAGTAGGTACGGGTCCCCTATTAGACAATGGGGGCATATCCTAGCGATATGCCCCCATTGTCTGTGATAGGAATACCTCTTTAACAAGGCCTTTCTCCTCTGATTGCTAAGTTTGGTGGGATAGCCACCTCTAGGAAGAGTCCTAGTTGTTCCAAACTTCTTCCATTTAAGAATTATGGAGACCACTGTGCTCCTGGGAACTTTAAAGTGCAGAAGAAATTGTTTTGCACCCTTCTCGAGACTTCTGTCTCCACACAATCCTGTCTCTGAGCTTGATAGGCAGTTCTTTTCTCCTCATGGCTTGGTTTTAAAATGCATTGTCAGCTGTGAGACCTTATATAGACAGGGCTGTGTCTTTTCAAACCATGTCGGATCAAATGAATTTACCACAGGAGGATTCCAATCAAGTTGTAAAAACATCTCTAAGATTATCAAGAGAAATGGGAGGCCTCCAGACCTAAATCTCTTGTGTCATAGTAAAGGGTCCAAATACTTATATCCATGTATAGGGCATAACTATTAGATCAGTGTGAGTCCTTACCGCTGGTACCCCCACCAATCAAGAGAACAGGGACTCTGTTCCCCATTGGGATATAGCAGTCACTCCTGCCTCTCCATTCATCTATATGGGAGTTCTGGATATAGCTTGGCTATTTCTGGAACTCCCATAGAGATGAACAGAAGGGTCAGTGCACATACTAAATCTGACTTTCCGTCCATTTTGTTGGGCCCCGCTGAGTATAGGGTCCTTGTTTTCGCGATGTAATAGCTGTGATGAAATTACAACTGCCAGCATGCTCCATTCACTTCAATGGAAGTCCTGAGAACAGCCAAACAAGTATTCATGCTGGGAGTATTAGTTTCATCACAGCTGTAGTTCCAGAGGTTACTGATCCCTGCCCTATCGTGTGGATAGTAAATGACTTGCTACAACTGGCATCCCCCTTTAAGTGTTTAAGAAAAGATGCCTGTCATTTCAAGAGCATTCAGTGCAGTGTATGTTACAGTAGACAAGTCGGGAGAGCCTGCGGACCATTTATGGCCAAAATAATCAATCTCAGGAGGTATCCTCTCAAAGAGTCACATATAATAACCCCATGTAATCTGTAAAGGTCAGTGCTTTGACATTACTTAAAATTTGCACAAAGAAGAAGGAGATAATGCTTAATAGAAGAAGGAGATAATGATGCATAATAAATCCAGTAGAGATGGGGAGTCCACATCAGTAGTCAGGGGCAGACTTAGAACTTAAAGTGGCCCTGGAAAATAAAAAGTGGCCCTATGTTGTAGGTTGGAAGGTGGGGCAACACAAGTAGGTAGGGACAACATATGTATGTGGGGCCAACAAAACAGGAGTGCAGTACAAAATACCGCCCCAGCAGAACCAAATACCACAGTGCAGCGCGAAATACTGCCACCCCCGCTGTAGTATTCAGCTGTATCACTGTCCTAAGGACTTGAATTCAGGAGGGCATCTGCTGCTGCTGGCCAGGTGAATAAGTACCTGATATTGCTAGCATTAATTAGCATTAGAGAGCTTGGGCCCCCTTCCCTCAGTGCTTTGTGACCAGGGATGCACATAGCCTTCATGCTGCCTGAGGCAAAAATGGAAACACTTCTCCCCCCTTCCCAAGCCAAATTCTTGACCTAATCCCTTTCCTCCAGCCAGAGGTGGAGGCACTTTCTATAATACTGGTGTTTTCTTATGTGGCACAAGGGTCTTTGGGCCCCCTCAGGCTCCTGGGCCCGGTAGCGACTGCTACCTCTGCACCCCCCTATAGCTAAGCCCCTGGGCCAAAGTTTTCTGTATACTTATATGTCATCCTGCATTCCATCAAAGCTCAGAGGCAGAGGGAATCATGTAAAACTACACAATGCTGTAGCCCAGCCATCAAAGTGCTCCCCTCCCCCCTCCACACACTTCTATACAGTGTTTTAAAATAACGCAATAGTAAGGAAAACACGCTGCATAAAAATACACTAAAATACAGGGACTACCATAAAAGCTCAGCTTCTACCATATCATCAAGTTGGGAAAATGAAGGAACTATAGAATTATACAATACGGTTTGTAGAGTGCAAGCATTTACATTTCACTTTGTCTAAAAACCAAAACATTCCCACTAATTAAACATCATTTGGAAAGATTACAATTCACCAAAAATGTGTAATCTGGCGTGCTATTTTTTCTAGGTTTGTACAGGAATTCAATGTTCTTTACTTTGAAATTATGGATAATTTTCCAATTGTATCTCGAGGGAGAACTGGGTGTTTTAATTATAGAATTCTCCTAGGCTTAAATAGGCCTGCTGGCTGGCTCCCGGGCTTGGTGGCAACGGAATGTATTGTGTCTGAGTGTTCGCTCTGCTGGAGGCTTTTTGGGGAATGTTATCATTTTATATCTAATTATAGAGTACAGAAAGTTTGTCGCTTGAGGCCTATGTTGATATTGTCCACTCACTTAGAAGCAGGAACACAATGAAGGGAAAAGAAGGGGAGAGATGATATTTGAGGAGGGGCGCTGTAGACCAATAATTTGGCTTTAGGCCATCGTCTATACTCTAATGGGTTTCACAGTGTGCAGAACCGATGCTCTATTTTGAGCTTTGTCTTTTCAGTGCTAGAATAAAAGAAACAACATAAAAAATATATTTATCTATCTCTATATATCTGTATATCATATCTATATACACAACTCGGTTTTAGAAGAGGTAAATAAGAAAAGAAATGTTTCCATTAGGCTTCAGAACCCCATACCAGACCCCTATCAGATCTCAGATCAGACCCCCATATCAGACCTCAGATCAGACTCCCATACCAGACCCCCAACAGATCTCAGATCAGACCCCCAAAACAGACCTCAGATCAGACTCCCATACCAGTCCCCCATCAGACCAAAGATCAGACCCCCTTGGACCTCAGATCAGACCTCCCCAACCAGATCCCTTAGACCTCAGATCAGACCCCCATATCAGAATTCAGATCAGACTCCCATACCAGACCCCATCAGACCTCAGATCAGATCCCCTTAGACCTCAGATCAGACCCCCATACCAGGAAGGAGCGTCATATGGATTTTGGAGGGCAGATTTTGCTGGAATGCTTTTCAGATGCCATTACACATTTGAAAAGACCCTGAAGTACCCCTACTGTGTAACATAGTAACATAGTAACATAGTTTATAAGGCCGAAAAAAGACATCTGTCCATCCAGTTCGGCCAGTTTTCCTACAAGTTGATCCAGAGGAAGGCAAAAAAAACCCTGTGAGGTAGAAGCCAATTTTCCCCACTTTAGGGAAAAAAATTCCTTCCCGACTCCAATCAGGCAATCAGAATTACTCCCTGGATCAACGACCCATCTCTAGTAACTATAACCTGTAATATTATTACACTCCAGAAATACATCCAGGCCGCTCTTGAACTCTTTTAGTGAACTTACCATCACCACCTCCTCAGGCAGAGAGTTCCATAGTCTCACTGCTCTTACCATAAAGAATCCTCTTCTATGTTTGTGTACAAACCTTCTTTCCTCCAGACGCAGAGGATGTCCCCTCGTCACAGTCACAGTCCTGGGGATAAATAGATCATGGGAGAGATCTCTGTACTGACCTCTGATATATTTATACATAGTTATTAGATCTCCCCTCACTCGTCTTTTTTCTAACGTGAATAAGCCTAATTTTGATAATCTTTCTGGGTCCTGTAGTCCACCCATTCCAGTTATTACTTTAGTTGTCCTCCTCTGAACCCTCTCCAGCTCTGCTATGTCTGCCTTGCTCACAGGAGCCCAGAACTGTACACAGTACTCCATGTGTGGTCTGACTAGTGATTTGTAAAGTTGCAGGACTATGTTCTCATCACGGGCATCTATGCCTCTTTTGATGCAACCCATTATCTTATTGGCCTTGGCAGCAGCTGTCTGACTCTGGTTTCTACAGCTTAGTTTGCTGTTCACTAAAATTCCTAGGAACTTTTCCATGTCAGAGTTACCCAATATTTTACCATTCAGTATGTACTGGTGACTTGCATTATTCCTTCCCATATGCATAACATGCTTACATTTGTCAGTGTTAAACCTCATCTGCCACTTCTCTGCCCAAGCCTCCAATCTATCCAGATCCATCTGTAGCAGTGTACTGTCCTCTTCTATGTTAATTACTTTACACGGTTTAGTGTCATCTGCAAAAATTGATATTTTACTGTGCAAGCCTTCTACAAGATCATTAATAAATATATTGAAGAGAATAGAGCCCAATACTGACCCCTGTGGTACCCCACTAGTGACAGTGACCCAATCTGAGTGTGTGCCATTAATAACCACCCTCTGTTTTCTATCACTATTTTTGTAAATCACCAAAAAGTGACCTTACCTTTTAAACTACATCCTTCAAGGATTTTATCAAGGAATGTAGAGAGTGTTTTGACCTCACAGACATTTCATACTTGACTGTGACAATGCAAATTGTAATTTCTTCCAATAAAATGTTGTTTCAGCTTTCTATTTTTTTTTTGCATGTTCACAAGAGGTAACAGAATAAAGGGGCTAATGTATATGATCACCGGGACACATAGCAGACACCAGGGGTTAATGCCTATGATTGCCAAGACACACAGCAGACACCAGGGGTTAATGGCTACGATCGCCAAGAAATACAGCAAACACCAGGGGTTAATGCCTACGATCGCCAGGACACAAAGCAGACACCAGGGGCTAATGTCTGTGATCACCGGGACACACAACAGAGACCAGGTGCTAATGTCTGTGATCGTTGGCACACACAGTAGACACCAGGGGCTAAGGTCTATGATTGTTGGGACACACAGCAGACACCAGGGGCTAAGGTCTGTGATCGTTGGGACACACAGCAGACACCAGGGTCTAAGGTCTGTGATCGTTGGGACACACAGCAGTCACCAGGGGCTAAGGTCTGTGATCGTTTGGGGACACAGCAGACACCAGGGGCTAATGTATGCGATCCCTGGGACACACAGCAGACACCAGGGGCTAATGTCTGCGATTCCGGGACACACAGCAGACGCCAGGGGCTAATGTCTGCGATCACTGGGACACACAGCAGACGCCAGGGGGTAATGTCTGCGATCGCTGGGACACACAGCAGACACTAGGGGCTAATCTCTGAGATTGCTGGGACACACAGCAGACACCAGGGGCTAATATCTGCAATCACTGAGACACACAACAGACACCAGAAGCTAATGTCTGTGATCGCCAGGACACACAGCACACACCAGGGGCTAATATCTGCAATCACTGTGACACACAGCAGACACCAGGGGTTAATGCCTATGATCATCAGGACACAAAGTAGACACCAGGGGCTAATATCTGAGATTGCTGGGACACACAACAGACACCAGGGCTAATATCTGCAATCATTGGGGCTGAGGTCTCATAAGGGGGGTCTGAAGGGCTGATTGGGGGTCTGAGGTCTGATAAGGGGGTCTGAGGTCTGATAAGGGGGGGGTCTGAGATCTGATAAGGGGGGTCTGAAGGGCTGATTGGGGGTCTGAGGCCTGATAAGAGGGGTCTGAGGTCTGATAAGGGGGGGTCTGACGTCTGATATGGGGGGTCTGGAGGTCTGATTGGGGTCTAAAGGCCTGATATGGGACATCTGGAGTTCTGATATGGGGGTTTGGCGGTCTGAGGTCCGATTAGGGAGGTCTGATTAGAGGTGTCTGAGGTCTGATATGATTAGGGAGGTCTGGAGGTCTGATATGGGGGTCTGAAGGTCTGAATTGGGGGTCTGAGGCCTGAAAGAGGGGTCTGAGGTCTGATAAGGGGGGTCTGACGTCTGATAAGGGGGTCTGGAGGTCTGATAAGGGGGGGGTCTGAGATCTGATAAGGGGGATCTGAGGTCTGATAAGGGGGGTCTGAAGGGTGATTGGGGTCTGAGGCCTGATAAGAGGGGTCTGAGGTCTGATAAGGGGGGTCTGATGTCTGATAAGGGGGTCTGGAGGTCTGATTGGGGGTCTAAAGGCCTGATATGGGACTCTGGAGTTCTGATATGGGGGTTTGGCGGTCTGAGGTCCGATTAGGGAGGTCTGATTAGAGGTGTCTGAGGTCTGATATGATTAGGGAGGTCTGAGGTCTGATATGGGGGGTCTGAAGGTCTGATTGGGGATCTGAAGGTCTGATTGGGGGTCTAAAGGTCTGATTGGTGGGTCTAAAGGTCTGTTATGGGGGGGGTCTGAGTCCAGTGGGGGTCTGGAGGTCTGATATGGGCGGTCAGTAAGTCTAATGGGGGCCTGGAGGTCTAATGGGGGTTTGATATTGGGGTCTGGAGATCTAATGAGGGTCTGGAGATCTGGTCTGGAGTCTGATATGGGGGTCTGAGAGGTCTGATGGGGGTCTGGTCTGAGGTCTTATACATGGGGGGGGGTTGGTCTGAGATGGTGGGGGTTCTGACATGAAGGTCTAATGGGGGTCTGATCTGTGGTCTGATAGACGTCTAATGAAGGTCTGGTCTGAGATGGGGGTTTCATCTGAGGTTTGGTATGGGTCTGATCTGAAAGGTAAGGGGTATATTTTGTACTGGCACATTTCATTTTTCGCCTCAGGCAGCAGAAAAGCTAGGTAGTTATACAGTTAAATTACTGTGGCCGCATTTCTGTGTCAGGCTCACTCTGGAGTGCAGGCTGGGGACCGCAGGGCTGCAGCATTAAACATCAGCAGGCAGGCTGTCCATGCAGCAAGTAAAATATGTCTTTAGTCCTAGGGCGAGCTTGTGTGTGTGTTTAGAGCGGAGAATATGGCACATACGTATTGGGGCTTGGGCCCCGGATCTTTTGAAACCCTAGCAATGCCCCTGACTGTATTTGATAATATGTGTGTGTATATACACTCACCGGCCACTTTATTAGGTACACCTGTCCAACTGCTCGTTAACACTTAATTTCTAATCAGCCAATCACATGGCGGCAACTCAGTGCATTTAGGCATGTAGACATGGTCAAGACAATCTCCTGCAGTTCAAACCGAGCATCAGTATGGGGAAGAAAGGTGATTTGAGTGCCTTTGAACGTGGCATGGTTGTTGGTGCCAGAAGGGCTGGTCTGAGTATTTCAGAAACTGCTGATCTACTGGGATTTTCACGCATAACCATTCTCTAGGGTTTACAGAGAATGGTCCGAAAAAGAAAAAACATCAGTGAGCGGCAGTTCTGTGGGCGGAAATGCCTTGTTGATGCCAGAGGTCAGAGAAGAATGGGCAGACTGGTTCGAGCTGATAGAAAGGCAACAGTGACTCAAATTGCCACCCGTTACAACCAAGGTAGGCAGAAGAGCATCTCTGAACGCACAGTACGTCGGAACTTTGAGGCAGATGGCTACAGCAGCAGAAGACCACACCGGGTGCCACTCCTTTCAGCTAAGAACAGGAAACTGAGGCTACAATTTGCACAAGCTCATCGAAATTGGACAGTAGAAGACTTGGAAAAACGTTGCCTGGTCTGATGAGTCTCGATTTCTGCTGCGACATTCGGATGGTAGGGTCAGAATTTGGCGTCAACAACATGAAGCATGGATCCATCCTGCCTTGTATCAACGGTTCAAGCTGGTGGTGGTGGTGTCATGGTGTGGGGAATATTTTCTTGGCACTCTTTGGGCTCCTTGGTACCAATTGAGCATCGTTGCAACGCCACAGCCTACCTGAGTATTGTTGCTGACCATGTCCATCCCTTTATGACCACAATGTTCCCAACATCTGATGGCTACTTTCAGCAGGATAATGCGCCATGTCATAAAGCTGGAATCATCTCAGACTGGTTTCTTGAACATGACAATGAGTTCACTGTACTCAAATGGCCTCCACAGTCACCAGATCTCAATCCAATAGAGCATCTTTGGATGTGGTGGAACGGGAGATTCGCATCATGGATGTGCAGCCGACAAATCTGCGGCAACTGTGTGATGCCATCATGTCAATATGGACCAAAATCTCTGAGGAATGCTTCCAGCACCTTGTTGAATCTATGCCACGAAGAATTGAGGCAGTTCTGAAGGCAAAAGGGGGTCCAACCCGTTACTAGCATGGTGTACCTAATAAAGTGGCCGGTGAGTGTATATATATATATATATATATCTCTAATAATATAAAAATGAATTTTCTGTCTGTCTGTCTGTCTGTTCTCTATGCGCGACCAAACTACTGGACGATTTTCACAAATTC